>CM019044.1:26904289-26960493 GCA_009664405.1 Drosophila bifasciata
GCTAACTGAATAGTATTTACAGGATTAAGAAGAGGCAGATCAGTTATTAGATGAATATCTTACTAATGCCGAGAAACCTCATAAGGGTAATGAAGTATTAAAAATAAATACATTATATGGAAAACCCAATTTTAAATCCCGTTTAAATGCAGAAATTTTTTATAGGTTTTAAACCTCACTCTCCCCCCCATTTGCAGCTCACCTCTTATAGTGCTTAAGAGGAGATGAATAATTCCAAGAGGCTTATTGCTGTAAAGTTTTTTTTTTCTTTTAATTGATTCTAATTATATTTCTTATTACTTCAACAGGAAATGTAAATATCATACGAAAAATTCCTTTTTGTAATATGGAAAGAGGGTAGTTTGTAGAAGATGAGGATGCCAATTTGGTTATTGATTATGTTTCTAATGAACGTGATCATGAGTTGATAGCCTTAGATAGGGGGTATCAATGATGGGAAATTGTAGTCGTTTGAAATCAAATCAAACTTACAACGAAGCAAATCATCAGTCGGAATCATCGGAATTCTCGGAATTCTCCGAATCAAAACGTGTTCACCACAAAATTTTCCAGTCAAAACAGTTGCTTTAAGTAAATTAGTCATAACTTCTTTCACAGCAAGTCTTGTAACATTGCAAAGTCGTGGTGGATTAAGATTCCGCAGCATAATTATGGTGGCTTAAACTTTTCCTTGTAAATTGTATGGTAAATTGTATGTATCCTGGTAAATCCAATGAATCCAATGAAATCCAACAAATATGTATACTTACATATAAGTTAAGAACTAAGTACATAAGTTATTCTCTTTTGTGTCATACATTGTCATTCACTCGATCATAAGTAATTTGGATGCCCTCAGCAACAAATTACAACAACACTAACACACAGCCTTAAGCATTCTGTTTGCCCTCAGCAACAAAGTAGTATTTTGTAAACAATGCTGACTCGCTACTAAGAGTTCTGCGCGCAGCAACTGTAAACGGACACCGTGTTGCTTGCGCAAGAATGCTGAGTCGGCACGCCGACTCGAGCGAATGGCGTGATGCATTGACTTTGCAGGGCTAACTTAAGTTCGAATATTTTCTGTAGCCTTCTGTCTTAAGAACACAATACAACCAAACAGTTCGTTTGCCAAATAAAAGTTCGTACTCCGGTGAATTCCGTAATCGTTTAATTATTGAAGTTATTGATGTTGACTGAGCCTTAGCCAGCAACACGCGTAATAATAAACCCCACAGCAGATAACTCTGCCAACATCCCAACATAGCAGCTAACCCTGCCCATCAACGACATCCACATACGCACCCGACGTGTCATCTACTTGAGCTACGCCATCAGAGACTACGCGGGACCGCATTGGATTAAGTGGCCCCAACCAATAAATAAGAACCCATTGTCATGTAAGTTCATAAGTGATTTCGGTTTGAAGAAATTATTACCGATACGTGTGATCTAAAAAACAAAAAACAAGTAAAGTAAATATTGCTGCATTTTTTCTGCCAGCATTTCATTTTTAAACGTTGCATACTTTTGCTAAAATTTGTTGCATACTTTTACCAGCGTTATTTTTTCAAAAACATTGCATACCGTAAACAAAACTATTGCATACTTTTTGTTAAAAATCGTTGCATACTTTTACCAGCGCTCTTTTAATAAAGCATTGCATACCTTACACAAGTAATTACTGCATACTTTCGGCAGCACTACATTTTTTGCTGCATACCCCAAGTTACAAATATTTTCTATTATTGCCAACAGTTTTTTACATGCCGACCTTTCACGATCGGCCTAAGTTTTGAAAAAGTGCCAACCATAAGCCAATGAGTTGGAATTATAGAGAGGTAAAAAGTTGAATATAATAGTGACGATAGTTGGGAGGGGAAGTTAATTGCTCAGTAGATCCTACTCCAGCAGACACCGCTGTAATTGAAGAAATGGAGCCAGCTCAAATTCAGGCTCTCGTTGAGGGTGCCGTCAGGCAAGCTTTAGCGCAACAACAGAATCAATTTCAAGCACAAATATCCGCTTTGGCTACACAAGTACAGAGTTTGCAGGTAGAAGCGCCCCAAATCATCACATACGAGAAAATTTCCGTCGATCCCACCGCTAGATGCGATATCCCCTTAGACATTATTAAGTCTGTGCCGGATTTCACCGGTGCGCAGGACGAGTATGTAGCGTGGAGGCAAGCAGCCATCTACGCGTACGAACTATTCAAGAATTTTCCAAAGAGCACTGCACACTACCAAGCGGTTTGCGATCATTAGGAATAAAAATCAAAGGCCCAGCTGGAGCCTTACTAGTGTCTCACAATACTGTCCTTAATTTCGATGCAATACTAGCTAGGTTAGATTGCACATACTCGGATAAAACATCCTTGCGTTTGTTGAGACAAAGTTTGGAGTTAGTCTCGCAGGGCGAAATGTCCCTCATGCAATACTACGATGACGTTGAAAAGAAACTCACGCTCGTTACCAACAAAATCGTAATGTCTCACGACCAAGAAGAAGGCGCCGATTTGCTCAACCGGGAGGTTAGAGACGACGCCTTACACGCCTTTATCTCCGGGCTTAAAAGTCATTGAGAGCGGTTGTGTTTCCTGCACAACCAAAAGATCTACCATCCGCTCTGGCCCTGGCCAGAGAAGCAGAAGCTAGCATTGAGAGAAGCATGTTTGCCAACTCTTACGCTAAAGCCTTGCAGGACCGAGCGCAAATTGCTGAGGGTAACAAAATCCGTGCCCAAGGCAAACCGACCAGATTTAACAAAGATGATCAAAATCAGGAGAGAAATCCCCATTTTGTGAAGCGCCAAAAGGGCGGTCCCCAGCCCCAGGCCCCTAAAGACAATCAAACCGAGGCTCCTCAGCCCATGGAAGTTGACTCTTCCTCCAGATATAGACAAAAACCGACTATAGCAAGCGTCAGGCTAACGAATCCAACGCACCAAAACGCAAGAGTTCGTCAGACCGTTCAACAGGTCAAAGACGCCAACGCGTTAACAATGTTGTACAAACAGACTCCAAAGAAGCTGTAACAGAGTACGAGAAGGCAGCCAAAGAGGCAGTTGAAGAGTTAGAGAGTGAGAACGAGTACGCACCTGGTGACGACTCGGTTAATTTTTAGGAACACTCCCGGCTTCCGTACATTGAACGGCGGTTGGCTGGGAGAACTCTGAAGATGTTGATTGACACTGGCGCGGCAAAAATTATGTTAAGCCCCTTAACAGAGCTAAGAACCATAACGCCGGTCGCCAAGTCATTCTCGGTAAACTCGATCCACGGGTCTACCGAAATCAAGCGCAAATGCTTGATGAATATTTTCAAACATACCTCCCCATTTTTCTCCTCGACACCCTAAACTCTTTCGACGCGATCATAGGCTTCGACTTGCTAACACAAGCCGGGGTCAAATTGAACTTGGAAAAAATACTCTGGAATACCAGGGTATATCCGAAAAGCTCCAGTACTATCAATGTGCTGACGTGAACTTCACCGATGTCAACGACATCGTAGTTCCCCCTTCCGTAAAGAAACAGTTCAGGGACATGATACTCAGAAACAAAAAGCTTTCTCAAACGCAGATGAAGCTCTCCCTTTTAATACTGCTGTCGTCGCTACAATCCGAACAGTAGACAACGAGCCCGTGTATTCAAGATACCCGAGTCTCATGGGTGTTTCTGACTTCATAAACAAAGAGGTCAAACAACTGCTGGACGATGGCATAATTAGGCCCTCCAGATCGCCCTATAACAGCCCAACATGGGTGGTTGATAAAAGGCACTGACCCTTTGCGGTAACCCAAAAAAAAGGTTGGTAATCGACTTCAGGAAACTGAACGAAAAAACCATACCGGACCGTTACCCCATGCCGAGCATCCCTATGATCTTAGCAAGTCTAGGAAAGGCAAAATACTTCACTACCCTCGACTTAAAGTCTGGGTATCACCAAATCTACCTTGCGGAGCATGACCGCGAAAAAGACTTCGTTTTCGGTAAGCAGCGGCAAAGTACGAGTTCTGTCGCCTGCCGTTCGGCCTGCGCAATGCAAGCAGCATATTCCAAAGAGCAATAGACGACATCCTGAGGGAGCACATAGGAAAGATTTGCTTTGTCTATGTTGATGACGTCATAATCTTTTTAAAAATGAAACGGAGCACGTTCAGCACATTAACATTGTGCTAAAATGTCTAATCGACGCCAACATGCGTGTAGGTCCTGAAAAGACTCAATTCTTCAAGGAAAGCATTGAATTTCTGGGTTTCATTGTAACCAAAAATGGAGCAACATCCGACCCCAAAAAAGTTAAAGCCATTCAGGAATTCCCTGAACCAAAAGAGTGTCTACAGTGTTAGGTCCTTCTTGGGGTTAGCCGGCTACTATAGGGTTTTATTAAAAGACTTTGCCGCTATAGCTCGTCCGATATCGGACATACTTAAAGGGAAAATGGTTCGGTTAGCAAGCACGTATCAAAGAAAATCCCTGTTGAATTCAACGAAGTTCAACGCGATGCATTCCACCGTCTGCGGAATATTTTGGCATCAGAAGATGTCATGCTAATGTATCCAGACTTTCAGAAACCATTCGACTTAACCACGGATGCTTCGGCCAGTGGAATTGGTGCGGTTCTCTCCCAAGGCAATAGGCCAATAACAATGATTTCTCGCGCTTTAAAACAAGCCGAACAAAACTATGCCACCAACGAAAAGAGAATTGCTGGCCATTGTGTGGGCTTTAGGCAGACTGCAGAACTTTCTGTACGGCTCTAGGGAAATTAACATTTTCACAGACCATCAGCCGCTCACGTTTGCTGTGGCAGACAAGAACACAAATTCCAAGATTAAAAGATGGAAATCTTACATTGACCAGCACAATGCCAAAATGTTTTATAAACCAGGCAAAGAAAATTTGGTGGCGGATGCCCTTTCAAGACAAAACATTAATGCTCTACAAGATGAGCTCCGTTCGGACGCTGCAACCGTTCACAGCGAACTCTCCCTGACCTACACGGTCGACTCAACAGACAAACCATTGAATTGCTTTAGGAACCAGATTGTCCTGGAGGAATCGCGTTTTCCACTAAAGCGAAACTTGTTGCTGTTTCGCAGCAAAACTCGCCACCTCATCAGTTACACTGACAAAAGCACAATTCTTGATACGCTCAAAGAAGTTGTGAATTCTGGAGTCGTAAATGCAATACTTTGCGATCTCCCCACGTTGGCAAGTTTCCAACACGACCTGATTTTACTTTTCCCTGCTACCCAGTTTTGGCATTGCAAAAATCTAGTGCAGGATGTAACGGACAAAAACGACCAGTTAGAAATCATAACTGCCGAACACAATCGAGCGCACAGAGCAGCTCAGGAAAATACTAAGCAAGTACTCCGTAACTACTATTTTTCCCAACATGGGCAATTTAGCCAAAGAAGTGGTGGCGAACTGCAGGGTCTGCACTAAAGCCAAGTATGATAGGCACCCGAAGAAACAAGAACTCGGGGAAACGCCTATACCAAGTTATACTGGTGAAATGTTGCATATTGACATTTTCGCGACAGACAAGAAACAATTCTTGACCTGCATAGACAAATTTTCCAAATTTGCAATCGTCCAACCGATATTGTCTAGAACAATAATCGATATCACAGGCCCTCTACTACAAATTGTTAACCTTTTCCCCGCTACCAAGACAATTTATTGCGATAACGAGGCAGCTTTTAATTCCGAGACCATCACTTCGATGCTCCGGAACGCCTACGGCATTTGCATTGTGAATGCGGCCCCGCTTCACAGCACCTCAAACGGCCAGGTGGAACGCTTTCATAGCACCCCTGACCGAAATTGCGAGATGCCTCAAGCTAGACAAGAAAATCAGCGACACTACAGAGTTAATCTTAAAGGCTACGATAGAATACAACAAAAGTTTGCATTCAGTAACCCGCGAGAAACCAATTGAGGTTGTTCACGCAGCAGCCGGTGATCGTCGCGAAATCGTCAAAGACAGGCTAGTTAAAGCACAGCAAGACAACATCAAAAGATGCAATGCATCCAGGCAAAACCGCGTTTTTGAGGTAGGAGAAAAGGTGTTCCAGAAGAACAACAAGAGGTTAGGGAACAAATTAACTCCCCTTATGCTCAGAGCAAAAGGTCGAAGCAGACCTGGGAACGTCTGTCCTCATTAAGGGAGGGTGGTCCATAAGGACAACCTGAAATAGGTGTCCCACCACAATTAGCTAGTAAGTCAAATTAGAGTTAGAACAACGTCTTATACTGTTTATCCATTTCAGGTTTGCACTCACTTTACTTGTAGTACTAGCAGCGGTAAATGCTCGGATCACCGACTTCTCGCATGCCAACTACATTCCGGTCCTAGACGGGAAGTACTGGTGTTCGATCAACGTAGCTACCTGAGGCACTCAAGTAACATTTCTGAATTCATTAGTATGATAGATGAGACCGAAAAACTGTCCGATTCCTTTCCACAGTCGCATATGCGCAAATTACTAGACGTAGATACAGATCACCTTAGAACTTTGTTGTCCGTTCTTCAAGTGCATCACAGATTTGCACGAAGCCTCGATTTCTTAGGCACTGCCTTGAAGGTTGTTGCTGGTACCCCTGATGCTTCAGATTTCCTAAAGGTCCGCGTTACGGAGGCTCAGTTGGTGGAGTCTAACTCCAAACAAATCATAATAAATTCCGAAACTCAAAAGCAAATTAACAGATTGACAGACACTATCAATAAAATTATCAGTTCCCGCAAAGGCGATTTGGTTGACACTCCTCATTTATTTGAGACACTGTTGGCAAGGAATAGAATACTTAATACAGAAATTCAAAATTTAATACTCACGATAACGTTGGCAAAAGCAAACATAGTAAATCCAACAATCCTTGATCATGCCGATCTGAAATCACTTATTGAACAAGATACCCCAATAGTTAGCTTATTAGAAGCTTCTAAGATCAAGGTCCTTCAGTCCGAGAATATTATCCACATATTAATAGCTTACCCCAAAGTTGAATTTAAATGCCAAAAGGTCTCTGTCTACCCCGTCTCACATCAACAAACCATTCTGCGACTCGACGAGGACACGCTGGCGGAATGCGAAAGGGATACATTTGCAGTTACTGGATGCACTGTGACTACGCATAACACCTTCTGCGAACGGGCACGGCGCGAAACCTGTGCTAGCTCCCCTTCATGCGGGAAACACCGCCAACTGCCACACTCAACCCAGCCACCTGAACGCAATAATGCCTATAGATGACGGCGTCGTGGTAATCAACGAAGCGACAGCGCGCGTCAGAACTGACGATGGCGCGGAAGTAACCGTCTCAGGAACCTTCCTGATAACTTTCGAACGGTCTGCAGCTATCAATGGCACGGAGTTCATAAACTTGCGCAAAGCACCAAGCAAACAGCCTGGCACCGTGAGGTCACCACTCCTAAACATCATCGGACATGACCCGGCACTAAGCATACCACTCCTGCATCGTATGAACATCAACAACTTGCAGTCAATTCTGGACTTCAAGGAGGAGGTAATTGCGGCTGGCTCACCTAAATTTTGGTTCGCAGTTGGTGCAGTCCTGAACGTCGGACTAATTTGCTCATTCATCTTTTTATGGCACTAAGGAGAAAGCGAGCATCACTGAGGATACAGAAGGCTTTTGGACAACTTTTTAATATGACCGAGGACGGTCATCATTCTGAGGGGGGTAGTTAAGAACTAAGTACATAAGTTATTCTCTTTTTGTGTCATACATTGTCATTCACTCGATCATAAGTAATTTGGATGCCCTCAGCAACAAATTACAACAACACTTAACACACAGCCTTAAGCATTCTGTTTGCCCTCAGCAACAAAGTAGTATTTTGTAAACAATGCTGACTCGCTACTAAGAGTTCTGCGCGCAGCAACTGTAAACGGACACCGTGTTGCTTGCGCAAGAATGCTGAGTCGGCACGCCGACTCGAGCGAATGGCGTGATGCATTGACTTTGCAGGGCTAACTTAAGTTCGAATATTTTCTGTAGCCTTCTGTCTTAAGAACACAATACAACCAAACAGTTCGTTTGCCAAATAAAAGTTCGTACTCCGGTGAATTCCGTAATCGTTTAATTATTGAAGTTATTGATGTTGACTGAGCCTTAGCCAGCAACACGCGTAATAATAAACCCCACAGCAGATAACTCTGCCAACATCCCAACATAGCAGCTAACCCTGCCCATCAACGACATCCACATACGCACCCGACGTGTCATCTACTTGAGCTACGCCATCAGAGACTACGCGGGACCGCATTGGATTAATTTATACACAAATTACAATTTTTTCAGAAAACAATGTTTCACATAAAAAGTTATAAAAAAAAATAAAAATCTATCATAAAATGTTATGTTACAGAATGACACAAAATTAAATGAAATACGCGTTCAAACACACATTTTTAGACCAAATTTGAGATATTTTTTTTTATCGCATGCAATTTGGTGCACACGTTGAGGAGATAGATGCATACACACAGATTTTTTTCTACAAATTTACAGATTTGGAAACACACTTTAAATCAAGTATTCCTTCGAAGTATTCCTTACATTAAGAGTCAGTTGTCTGGAAAACAAATCTGCTGAAGCATCATTTTGCAATTGAACACGTAAATTTGTAGTCAATCTAAGTGTTTTCACAGACTGTTTTCAAACACGCATTAATTTCATCAGCAGCAGTTTCCTGATTGACTTGTCTAAAATCACTTGTCTGAAATCATTGATAACAATATCAATGCACCACCAAACAATCGATTATCTCCACGAATATCTTTCAGCGTACGATTTAGTGCTTCCAGTGACTTCTTGTTTTGCCATAGTACATCCCATACAATAACAGAGCATTGCTGCTGCACTCTCGCTATTGCAGATCTTTTTTTTGAAATGTTGCATGTAGCCTGAGACGAAACCAGAGCCAATGCGATTCTACCTTGTGCTCGGAAGGAAGCCAAAATAATCGAAATTACAATCGTTTTTCCGGTACCTCCAGCTGCATCCAAAAAGAACAGTCCACCATGTTGTTCTTCGATAGCTCGCAATAATTGGTCGTAAGCCGTTCTTTTGATTGATATTTTACCTTGGCTCATTGTTTTGCACAAACGCATTAAGCTCGGCACGGTACTGTTGTTCACGCTCCAGTTCTTTGTTGAAAAGGTCTTGTATTTTACGATTAGGCGCTGTCACAACTAATTGAGCTAATGCTTTGCATGCCATTATCAAGCAAAGGTATTCAATAGCGATCAATGCTTCGTTGTAAATTTCCGGCGTATAGTCCTGGTTTATATCACCCGTTTGACGGCGCAATTGAAAAATCCTCTGACAAATGATTTTAATGTTTTTGCTACAATTCAGTTGGCTTTGCTGGACTGCACGTGGCTATAATAATTGCGAAAAGTGTCCGAATTTGATGTGGACTTGATGACAATACTGCATCTTCAAGTGTAAGATCCCAATGCATGTCATTCTCAAGCAAATTCAATCGTTCGCATGCTTTTGCGATACGTCCCACACAATTCTTCATCAACAGTTCGTATAGATTCAAATGATGTTGGTCCACGAACATTTTTATCAACAATCGCAAAGAATTGATGGTTGATTATTAGGATGAACTGTTTAAATTCGTCCTATCGAATCTGAGTGAAACAATTTTGGCTGAATATAAACGGCTTCTCCGCGTCTTCGCCTTTGAAAACCTTTGACGAATTATTCCACGTATAATATTCGGGTACTTCAGCGTAAAGCAATTTTTTCGCAAAATCATCTGCTTGACACAACGCAAAAAATTCAGTTAAAGTTGTTGCGCAGCTCTTCGCATTGCATTTCCGGGTGTGAAAAAAAACGCGTTGACCGTTTTCAAGATGAACAGCTAAATGAACTACAGTTGGATGCCTATCATGGATCAGAAATGATAATGTTCATTCGAACTGATGTATTTGCCCATTTGAAATTGAGTGATTTCATCGGTTAGCAACTGCTCCAAAACAGCCATATCTCTTCCTTTGTGGATGTACTTGCAAAATGTATTTAATAGATTGAACTGAATTGCAGACCTCTACGAGTATGTGCGCTTTATAAATCTTTGATAATAACGGGGGAATATGGCACAACCCAACGATTATCAATTTCCAAATCTTGATATTGAACTCTCAAACTTACCGAATGGCCATTATCTTCAGTTGATCGACGATCCCGATATTCGGCATAACCATCGTTTCCCGTCACTGTATTGGAGACCAAATTTTTTGGAAAACGTTTTAGCATTTCCCTTCAACCATACGATGACGGTAATATTATCATAGTTCCAACGTTTTATGCATTTCCATCGATGTAAATAGCATCACGCAAATGAAAATACTCTTCCGTTCCGTTCCGTTCCGATAAAATTTTTGCATACATGTCAACAATATACTGGTGAAAAAGTGTTGGACACTTCAATATGTAGTTGTCTGGATTGTGTGGTATCTACAGCCTGTATGCGTAATAATTCATAGCACTAACTTTTTTTTTCCTTCTCGACATACAATTCAATTTAATTCAATTTCAATTAAAATATAAATCAATTATAAATTATTCATCAATTTACCGTTAACTGAATTTATCATTTTAATGTTGAAATTATAGCCATCTTGGCCGCTCCAAAACAAGATCTGCTATTGTAATGCATCATAACAGCGATGAGTCTCGGATACACGGTCAAGTTGCTCATTTCTACGATGAACCACAATGTCACGGTTATTATATAGGTCACCAACTATGACTATTACCACTTCGTCAACTGTTTGTGCATTGACACGCCTTGCATGTTGGCCAACCGGTGTTTTATCAGCTCGAATAACAATTTGATGGTCGTCCGATGGCATTCAATCAGGAGAAGTTTTGAATACCTGAACCAATTCGTTATGCTCATGGAACATATCTTGAAAATCGAAAATCATTTTTTTCGCGTGTTGGTAATAATGGCACACCGACTATAAGCTTCGTCTTCCGCGTTCCCGATAAAATATAATTGCCAAAATTGGTGGTCTGCGTTCTCGAAAGGTAACAAAGAGCCAGCTCGATGGTATATTTGGCCTTGAATCTGAATAAAATATACGATAGAACATTCTTTGACTACCTAACAAAAAAGGTATTCTGTGTGGAGAAATCCCTCCCTCCCTAGCAATTTAGTGTGTAGCTGCCACCACATTGTAAGAGATCGGGCAGATGCTAAGGATTTGATTTCAAAATATTACAAGCTACATAAACGTTTGATTACAAAAACTAGAAAATGGAGACACATACACATACATACATACATACATTAACATATCTGATGAAATACAAAACCAGTTGTAATACAATTCTCTAAATAAAGAAATACTTGTCTAAAAAAACAAAACAAAAAAAATTTATTGCATTTTTCTTCTTACCTTCTTTCCTTTTGAATGCGTAGCAAAGCCAAAAAACAGGTTGCACCATCCCCAGATACCATTACCCCCTCTCTTCTTTCCCCATCTTATTTCGCTTTGACTAGATAACAAAAAGGTATTCTGTGCGGGGGGATCCCTCCCTCCCTAGCAATCTAGTGACGGGCCATCTCATCTAGTCTCTAAGACTAGTGATCAGGTGTGTGCGTGAGTGTAAACAAAGGTGCACATCTTCAACACATTCCGTTATTACCCACTCTTTATCCATTAACAATTCATCAATTAATATCTTCAGACCTGATAAACAAAACCACCGACGGCGATGCCAGCTACTTTACCACCGTTACGCATGAGCACGCGAGAAACATGATCATGCAAGCACACTCCCCCTCCCCCAATCCAGTAAACCACTTACGCATGAGCACGTGTACCCTTTTGATATTAATGAGTCAATTATTACCGCTCCCCACCTATCACCATAGTATTGTGACCCTTTTAACCCAAAATAACCCGATCGTTAATAAGGTGTGTGTAAACAAAGGTACACATGCTCAACATCTTACCTTATTAGCCTCTTAACCCATAAACAATCAATCAATTAATATGTTCAGACACACACACACACAAGAGTAGCTGATAAACAAAACCACCGGCGGCTATGCCAGCGATGACCCTTTTTGATTTTTATGGGTCAAAAAACCACCTGCGGCTATCACCTTTTTAACCCTAATTAACGATCGTTAATTAAATCCCCCCACCCCCACCTGTCACTTTTACCATAATTAACGATCAATCACTACCTCCACCAATGATAATGTTCGTGATTTTTATTTTAAATTTAATTTTTTTTTGATTGGTTTTAAATATTAATCAAATGTGAGGTGGGCTCTAACTGAGTTTTGAATTGTGAAAGGTTTCGTATTGTTTTCATGTGATGTGGAAGTTGATTCCATATGCGAATAACATTCACAAAGAAATGTCTCTCGGAATTTAGTGTTTTAAATCGTATGGTGATCAAATTGTTCGTTCTTGCGGAATTGGTAAATCTAAGTTTTTCATACAAATATTCGGGTTGTCTGGTGAGGATTATTTTTTGTAGGAACGTAAGCATCTGATAGTCAATCCATTTGAACAGAGTCATGTCGAAAATTGTATATGAGAATGCAGAGATTCTGTCGTTGCGCCTTAATCCAAATATGTATCTAGCTATATTATTAAAACACACGCTCAACTTTTGCCTGTTTGCGTAGCCACAGTTTCCAAATGCCTCGAACCCATAAGTGAGTACAGGTATTAAGTAAGCTTTTGCTATCTGCATCCGGATGCTTACTGGTATAAATGGCTTGGTAAAATTAAGTGCTCTTAGAATCCCATAGGTTTTTCCGACTGCTTTGCTCACATGATCATCCCATGACAGAGTACTGTTTATTATAAAGCCTAAATTAGTTGTCTTCTCTATGTAGCTAATGGGAGTGTTTGATATTTCTATACGTCTTAATATGGTTTCGCTTATCTTTTTCTTGTTTTTGTATATAATCAGGCATTTTGACTTCTTTGGATTAAGGCATAGACGGTTGTTGGTTGCCCACGCACTTATCTTCTCAAGCTCTCTATTGGTAACATTTATACACTTATCTATTCGATTTAACGGTCGACTAACATATAATTGGACGTCATCAGCGTACATGTGCGCTTACAGTCGGACAATACTATTGGCAAATCATTTACATAAATCGAAAACAAAAACAGACCAAGTACTGATCCCTGTGGGACACCACATTTAACATGAGCAAAGGACGACATTTTGCCTTCGGCAACTACAGCCTGTGTCCTATTTAGGAGATAGGACGATAGCAACCGTACTGCTGAGTCAGAGAAGTTGTAGGATTTGCAAAGCTTTGCGATGAGGATGCGATGGTCAACTGAGTCAAAAGCTTTAGTGTAGTCAAGAAGAGTTAGGAACGTTACATTTCCATCGTCCATTTTTTCACGGATATCCTCTACAATTTTTATACCCGTACTCGAAGAGTAAAAGGGTATATTGTATTTGTGGTAAAAGTGGATGTGTGTAACACACAGAAGGAGGCGTTTCCGACCCCATAAAAGTATATATATTCTTGATCAGCATCAATAGCCGAGTCGATATAGCCATGTCTGTCCGTCCGTCTGTCCGTCCGTCTTGTTTTTTCACTCATTGCTCAAAGGCTATAAGAGCTAGAGCAACCAAACTTTTTATCCAGTCTGATGTGATATCTCACTCCTAGAAAAGTTTTTCGAAATTTCGCCCCGCCCACTTCGGCTCCCATAAAGGCGCACATCTGTGGCGGCCACAATTTTGAAAAATAACAAAAACTAAAAATGCAGAATCATAGAGACAGCCCATATCTATCAGGGGCTTAAATCTGAATCGGATCGGATCATTAATATAGCCACAATAGAGGCACTAGAGGCATTCGCCCGTTCCACTTTCCTCCTTACGAAGTATTGTGGCGTGGCCATAAGGCAATGATTTGAAGAACCGCGCGGCTGAAAGCCTCGCGTTTTTTGTCTCAGCCTCGCACTTAAGGTGGAGGTCTATGGGCTCCATGTTTAGCATGGTGTCCAGAGCAGCCTGTGGGGTGGATCTGAGGGATCCAGTGACTCCAAGGCATGCCGTCCGCTGAACTTTCTGGAGGTTCTCGAGGTGGGATTTGGTGTTGACCGCTTCCCACCACACCAAGCTTCCGTATGTCAGAATGGGTCTTATTACCGCTGTGTACATCCAATGGATGATGTGCGGTTGTAAGCCCCATGTCCGTCCAAAGGTCTTCCTACAGATGTAGAAAGCAGCCATTGCCTTTTTCTTCCTTTCCTCCGTGTTTCTCTTCCAAGAGAGTTTGGAGTCTTGAATGACACCAAGATACTTGGCTTCTTTTTTCGATAACTCAAGCGTCGTTCCACCAATTGCTGGTAGTTTGAAGTTTGGTATCTTGTATTTTCGTGAGAACAACACCAGTTCTGTCTTTTTGGGGTTAACCCCCAGACCGTTTTGGTGTGCCCAGCTCGCGGTCGTTCCCAATGCAGATTCCAGAAGATCACTGATTGTAGGTAGGAACTTACCCGTTACCAGTATCACTAGATCATCCGCATAGGCCACAGCCTTGTATCCGCTCCTCCCCAACTGAAGAAGAAGGTCGTTGAGGACTAAGTTCCACAGGAGAGGGGATATAACCCCCTGCGGAGTACCTCGTGTGACCGTCTTTCCTTGAAGAGGAGGTGCCGAGACCAGCGCTGATCGTTCTGCTCCTGAGAACGCTGTCCAGCCATAAGGTTACCGTCGGGTGTGTGCCAATCTCGGTCAGTGCGGCCGTTATTGACTCGATCCTGACGTTGTTGAAGGCTCCCTCTATGTCCAGGAAGGCCGCCAAAGCATATTCCTTATGGCTGAGAGTCTTTTCGATACTCCCCACAACCTCGTGTAGTGCGGTCTCAACTGATCTACCTTTGAGGTAGGCGTGCTGAGCTCCGCTGAACACTTGTCTGTCGAGTTTGGTCCTTATGTGTAGATCGATCAGCCTTTCCATCGTTTTCAACAAAAAAGGATAGACTGATTGTGAGATGTGGTTAATCTTCCCGGCTTTGGGGATGAAGACCACTCTCACCTCTCTCCATGCTTGGGGAACGTACCCAATTCGGAGGCATCCTTTGAAGATTTTCTTTAGCCATGGTAGCAGGGGCAGGCAGGCTGCCTGCAACATGGCTGGTCGTACATCATCCGGCCCCGGTGACTTGTAGGGACCGAAGGATTTAATGGCCCAGATAATCTTATCTGGTGCCATAATGTCACTTATGAGATCCTCAGTGTCCTCTCCCCGGTATGGCTCAGTGTCGTTGATGTCGTTGGATTCGTCACCGGTGACATCTGAGCATCCCGGGAAGTGGGTGCTCATGAGGAGCTCTAGGGATTCCTGACTGTTTTCTGCAAAGACACCATCCTGGTTGCGGAGCAGTCCAGGTGTGGTTGGCGCCTTTGATAGCACCCGTCGAAGCCTTGAAGCCTCGGTGGTACCATCTATGGCATCGCAGAAGGCAGCCCAAGATTCCCTTTTTCGCCTTCCTACAGGTGTTCCTGTAGGTGTTAAAGCTGCGACGATATTCGTCCCAGCTTTCCTGTGTGTTTGCCACTTTTGCCCTGTTGAAGAGCCTCCTTGACTCCCCTCCTGACTTCGCTCAGCTCCCGCGTCCACCACGGGTTTGCGGTTTGACTTTGGAGGTCGGCTGATCGGGCAAGATTCAAGGAAGGCCCCTGTAGGGCTTTAGTGACATTCTGAGCCGCTTCCTCTAGTGCTTCCGTTTGAATGATGTTCCTTCCGGTGGGGAGGGTAGTGCCTTCTTTACGGTTGCGGAGAAGCGGCTCCAGTCTGTCCGCTTGGGATTGCGGTAGGCCTTGGGCCTTTCTCTGTTCCACTTGATGCTGAACACTATCCTGTAGTGGTCCGAGAAGGAGCACTCACCGGACACATGCCAATCATCAATGGTTAGGGAGTCACTGTCCGAGGCAAGTGCACGGTTCTTGTTGCGCAAGGTGGGGTGGTCTCCCCGGTTGCACACATCAAGATTTGTGGACAGAATGTACTCGAACAGCGACTCTCCTCTGGAATTTGTGCCCGTGCTTCCCCAAAGGGAGTGGTGGGCATTCGCATCGCAACCTAGGACGATGTCGAGACCCTCTTTCCGCGCTTGGTGGATTAGGGCCCTGACATCCCCGAGGGTGGGTCCTCTTCCTCGTACGGCAGGTATGCCGAGGCTAGGTATAGGTTTTTCCCGTCCTTCCTCTCACATAGTGCCACCGTTAGGTCCGGAGTGCTGTACCTGCAAGAAAACAGAACATTAAGCTCGCTTCTTACCACGATACAGGTTCTTGGCTTAGAAACGAATTGATTTGGGCGTGAGAAGGCGGTATCCGCGACCGTTCAGTCCCCGAACCCCTCCCTTAACGGTCCAGGGCTCCTGGATGAGGGCCACGTCTACCGCCTTCTCGTCCATAAACCGCAGCAGGTCCGCCGATGGTACACTTGAGTGATGCAGATTAATCTGCACCACCTTCATGCTGTTCAGCGGACCTGGGGTGTCGCGGTACTACTACCGCCAGTGTGCCCATACCAAAAGATATGCGGCAGTCCTTTTCAGGAGTTTGGCAAGGCTTTCTTGACCAATACTGATCCAGAGTTCCTTGCCGTTCCCCTTGTCTCGCGCTATCGCCCGTGTGATGGTCCAGTCCGACGTTCCCAGGATCCGGTTCTGTGCCTTGATTAGGACAAGTGTGTCCTCATCCGCCTTGATTGGGGAGGAATCCACACCTTCATAATCGTTCTCCTGGGAATCTCATCGATGGGGACCACGCAGAGAGCCGCTCCTGGCCAAAGTTCACCAAAACCTTGGACCGTGGTTTTGAGAAACTCAAGAGTTTCTGCGTTACCACAGGCCACTGCTTTGGCTCCCTTATACCACTTGATGCCCTTGAACTGGCAGACAAACGGGTTGTCTGCGCGAACAATGGCATCCTTCATGGCGGTCAGGATCTCCGATTCCGCCTTCAGCCAATTTGCGTCCGATATTTTCCCTTCCGGGTGGCTTCGGTCGATTATGGCCGTCTGTAGCTCAGGCGGTGCTCCTAGGTTTGCCAGGATGTCCTCTGGTTTCGCCTTTCTTCGGCTCGGAGGCTCTTACGGAGTCATCCGTTCTCTGCCGCTTGAATCTTGGCTCTCGACCAGTCGGTTCCACCGTTGCCTTCTGTACAGAGGGCGTTGGTGGTACCTTGGCGCTTGCCGTGTTCTGCGGTTGAGGGTGTGGTCTTCTCCCTCTGCTTCCCGGATACCTTCTTCCCCTTTCTCCCTCGCGAGTTCGCAGACGATGACGTTGAGGGTTGGTCCAACATCGTCTTCGTGCCAGCTGCTGCTGACGGTGAAGACGATGGCTTGGGGTCCTTCTGCCACCGTCGCGTGTACGCTTGGGGGGACTGGTCTCCGTTGGCAGGAGCGACTCCATTCAGCCGCTCGTTCCTCCGCACGTTCTGCTCGTGCTTCTTCCTAAGGCTCCTTTCCCTCGCGGTCAGCGTTTCGGGGGGCCTTTGGCTCATACCACGAAGGTATTTCACCGATGCCCTGTATCCCGAAAACCGTTTGCGTCGGGTTTGAGCCTCATCCTCCGTCCCAGGTAGTGGACTCGAGTCGACTTGGATGGTGGGAACCGTGACTTGCGGCTCCGCCCCCGGCAGTTTCCTCGCTATGTCCAAGGCGAGAGAAGGCCTTGGCCAACTCTGCCTCCGACACTGAGGGGCCAGTGAAGACGAAGCTTCCGTCGCTGGTTCCCGGTTCCAGATCCTCGATCGTCCCCTGCTGCCTGCGGATCCTCCTCTCGCTTGTGGCATTACCGAGCTGGCAGCCGAGCTCTCCACTGCCAATCGGGGTTCCTGCAGTCGCAGGATATCGACGCCGGGGGGCCTGCGCTCGCACCCCCAATCACCGCCGGTACTGGGTCTCCGACTCCCTGCACCGTAACTGTTAATTCGTTAACGGACATTCCCATTGAACGATGCGAAACTACTCTTGGCTTTGGCGCTCGCCCTTGACCTGCCCGGCTTGGGTGGCCCTTCTGGCAGCATGAGCTGCCGCCGGTATAGCTCTCGGGGTCCTTACGCTTACTAAGTCCCTCATCACGGCAAGATGGTAGTTCGCCGAGGGGTAAAAAAAATGTGAGTAACTTGCATAATGATTCTAGGGAGTATTATTCTCAAAAATTTCGGGTTCATGTCGTCAAGGCCAATAGCATTTGATTTAATCTTAAGAAAGGATTCTAGAATATCACAAGGACTAACACAGCAGAAACTAAAGCTAGGAACAGTATCAATATAGGGTGCTGATGTTAAGTTCATGGTTGGAGATGGGTCCGGTAAAACTAATTGCAAAAATTTTTTGTTCACGTCATTTACGTCCATGTCAACTTGCTTTTTTCAATTCCTATGCTTTTAATCATTTGCCATTTCTGCTTACCACACACAGCGTTTTGAAACTTTGACGAGTAAAAGGCGGTCTTGGCAGTGTTTATTAGTTTAGTCACGTCTGATCTTAATGATTTGTACAAATTAAAGTGGCGTTCAGTCTTATATCTTTTAAATTTTTTAAAGGCGTCGTTTCGTTTAATGATACCCCGCTTTATCTCCGGGTTGAACCATGAGTTATCTGTTCGTTTGACTGCCTTTCTCTTAATAGGTACATGTTTACTGTAAAGAAAGTCAATGTTTGATTGCAGGTGGGCAAGCTGAGAAGTTACAGACAACATATAATGTATTGATGTCCAGTCAAGAATGTTTATGTCAGTGTGTAGTTTTTCAAGGTCAATGTGCTTAAAGTCTCTGTAAAAGGTGTCATAGTTATGGTAATCAGGATTAAAAATCAAGTTACACAACTCTACGCAGGTCATTCCTCGGTACGACCGAGCCAATGACCACAGCCCAGACTCAGCTCATTTCTCGGTGCATCCGAGGTAATGACCGTGTTGGTGGCACGCGCAGGAGAACTCGACATCAACCCAGCACCCAGACTTGCGGACTCAGCACTGGAAATCGGCCTTAAATAGGCCGAGCCCGCGATCCATCGGGGCAGTCCATCGCCTATTCTAAATCGTATCGGGAGTACATCCGCCGCGGCTATCAGCACCACGCCTCCGCAAGAACACTATACAAGAAACCACTACACGACACCAAAAACCACGAGAAAACAATACAGAACACAAATAAAACCATATAAATAACATCAAAAACAAACTCACGAAGTGTCATCATTTCTTCGCCGAGAGCGAACACAAAATCAGGTGACGCAACAAGCCATATTACCGCATACACCAAAACTTGACACAACGCAAAAAAATTCAGTTAAAGTTGTTGCGCAGCTCTTCGCATTGCATTTCCGGGTGTAAAAAAAAAAAAACGCGTTGACCGTTTTCAAGATGAACAGCTAAATGAACTACAGTTGGATGCCTATCATGGATCAGAAATGATAATGTTCATTCGAACTGATGTATTTGCCCATTTGAAATTGAGTGATTTCATCGGTTAGCAACTGCTCCAAAAACAGCCATATCTCTTCCTTTGTGGATGTACTTGCAAATGTATTTAATAGATTGAACTGAATTGCAGACCTCTACGAGTATGTGCGCTTTATAAATCTTTTGATAATAACGGGGAATATGGCACAACCCAACGATTATCAATTTCCAAATCTTGTTATTGAACTCTCAAACTTACCGAATGGCCATTATCTTCAGTTGATCGACGATTCCGATATTCGGCATAACCATCGTTTCCGTCACTGTATTGGAGACCAAATTTTTGGAAAACGTTTGGAGCATTTCCCTTCAACCATACGATGACGGTAATATTATCATAGTTCCAACGTTTTATGCATTTCCATCGATGTAAATAGCATCACGCAAATGAAAATACTCTTCCGTTCCGTTCCGTTCCGATAAAATTTTTGCATACATGTCAACAATATACTGGTGAAAAAGTGTTGACACTTCAATATGTAGTTGTCTGGATTGTGTGGTATCTACAGCCTGTATGCGTAATAATTCATAGCACTAACTTTCTTTTTCCTTCTCGACATACAATTCAATTTAATTCAATTTCAATTAAAATATAAATCAATTATAAATTATTCATCAATTTACCGTTAACTGAATTTATCATTTTAATGTTGAAATTATAGCCATCTTGGCCGCTCCAAAACAAGATCTGCTATTGTAATGCATCATAACAGCGATGAGTCTCGGATACACGGTCAAGTTGCTCATTTCTACGATGAACCACAATGTCACGGTTATTATATAGGTCACCAACTATGACTATTACCACTTCGTCAACTGTTTGTGCATTGACACGCCTTGCATGTTGGCCAACCGGTGTTTTATCAGCTCGAATAACAATTTGATGGTCGTCCGATGGCATTCAATCAGGAGAAGTTTTGAATAACTGAACCAATTCGTTATGCTCATGGAACATATCTTGAAAATCGAAAATCATTTTTTCGCGTGTTGGTAATAATGGCACACCGACTATAAGCTTCGTCTTCCGCGTTCCCGATAAAATATAATTGCCAAAATTGGTGGTCTGCGTTCTCGAAAGGTAACAAAGAGCCAGCTCGATGGTATATTTGGCCTTGAATCTGAATAAAATATACGATAGAACATTCTTTGACTACCTAACAAAAGGTATTCTGTGTGGAGAAATCCCTCCCTCCCCTAGCAATTTAGTGTGTAGCTGCCACCACATTGTAAGAGATCGGGCAGATGCTAAGGATTTGATTTCAAAATATTACAAGCTACATAAACGTTTGATTACAAAAACTAGAAAATGGAGACACATACACATACATACATACATACATTAACATATCTGATGAAATACAAAACCAGTTGTAATACAATTCTCTAAATAAAGAAATACTTGTCTAAAAAAACAAAAAAAAAAAAATTTATTGCATTTTTGTTCTTACCTTCTTTACTTTTGAATGCGTAGCAAAGCCAAAAAACAGGTTGCACCATCCCCAGATACCATTACCCCCTCTCTTCTTTCCCCATCTTATTTCGCTTTGACTAGATAACAAAAAGGTATTCTGTGGGGGGGATCCCTCCCTCCCTAGCAATCTAGTGACGGGCCATCTCATCTAGCCTCTAAGATCTACATATCTGGGTTGTTAGTGATCAGGTGTGTGCGTGAGTGTAAACAAAGGTGCACATCTTCAACACATTCCGTTATTACCCACTCTTTATCCATTAACAATTCATCAATTAATATCTTCAGACCTGATAAACAAAACCACCACCGGCGATGCCAGCTACTTTACCACCGTTACGCATGAGCACGCGAGAAACATGATCATGCAAGCACACTCCCCACCTATCACCATAGTATTGTGACCCTTTTAACCCAAAATAACCCGATCGTTAATAAGGTGTGTGTAAACAAAGGTACACATGCTCAACATCTTACCTTATTAGCCTCTTAACCCATAAACAATCAATCAATTAATATGTTCAGACACACACACACACAAGAGTAGCTGATAAACAAAACCACCGGCGGCTATGCCAGCGATGACCCTTTTGATTTTTATGGGTCAAAAAAACCACCTGCGGCTATCACCTTTTTAACCCTAATTAACGATCGTTAATTAAATCCCCCACCCCCCACCTGTCACTTTTACCATAATTAACGATCAATCACTACCTCCACCAATGATAATGTTCGTGATTTTTATTTTAAATTTAATTTGTTTTGATTGGTTTTTAAATATTAATCAAATGTGAGGTGGGCTCCTAACTGAGTTTTGAATTGTGAAAGGTTTCGTATTGTTTTCATGTGATGTGGAAGTTGATTCCATATGCGAATAACATTCACAAAGAAATGTCTCTCGGAATTTAGTGTTTTAAATCGTATGGTGATCAAATTGTTCGTTCTTGCGGAATTGGTAAATCTAAGTTTTTCATACAAATATTCGGGTTGTCTGGTGAGGATTATTTTATGTAGGAACGTAAGCATCTGATAGTCAATCCATTTGAACAGAGTCATGTCGAAAATTGTATATGAGAATGCAGAGGTTCTGTCGTTGCGCCTTAATCCAAATATGTATCTAGCTATATTATTAAAACACACGCTCAACTTTTGCCTGTTTGCGTAGCCACAGTTTCCAAATGCCTCGAACCCATAAGTGAGTACAGGTATTAAGTAAGCTTTTGCTATCTGCATCCGGATGCTTACTGGTATAAATGGCTTGGTAAAATTAAGTGCTCTTAGAATCCCATAGGTTTTTCCGACTGCTTTGCTCACATGATCATCCCATGACAGAGTACTGTTTATTATAAAGCCCTAAATTAGTTGTCTTCTCTATGTAGCTAATGGGAGTGTTTGATATTTCTATACGTCTTAATATGGTTTCGCTTATCTTTTTCTTGTTTTTGTATATAATCAGGCATTTTGACTTCTTTGGATTAAGGCATAGACGGTTGTTGGTTGCCCACGCACTTATCTTCTCAAGCTCTCTATTGGTAACATTTATACACTTATCTATTCGATTTAACGGTCGACTAACATATAATTGGACGTCATCAGCGTACATGTGCGCTTACAGTCGGACAATACTATTGGCAAAATTTACATAAATCGAAAACAAAAACGGACCAAGTACTGATCCCTGTGGGACACCACATTTAACATGAGCAAAGGACGACATTTTGCCTTCGGCAACTACAGCCTGTGTCCTATTTAGGAGATAGGACGATAGCAACCGTACTGCTGAGTCAGAGAAGTTGTAGGATTTGCAAAAGCTTTGCGATGAGGATGCGATGGTCAACTGAGTCAAAAGCTTTAGTGTAGTCAAGAAGAGTTAGGAACGTTACATTTCCATCGTCCATTTTTTCACGGATATCCTCTACAATTTTATACCCGTACTCGAAGAGTAAAAGGGTATATTGTATTTGTGGTAAAAGTGGATGTGTGTAACACACAGAAGGAGGCGTTTCCGACCCCATAAAGTATATATATTCTTGATCAGCATCAATAGCCGAGTCGATATAGCCATGTCTGTCCGTCCGTCTGTCCGTCCGTCTTGTTTTTCACTCATTGCTCGAAGGCTATAAGAGCTAGAGCAACCAAACTTTTATCCAGTCTGATGTGATATCTCACTCCTAGAAAAGTTTTTCGAAATTTCGCCCCGCCCACTTCGGCTCCCATAAAAGGCGCACATCTGTGGCGGCCACAATTTTGAAAATAACAAAAAACTAAAAATGCAGAATCATAGAGACAGCCCATATCTATCAGGGGCTTAAATCTGAATCGGATCGGATCATTAATATAGCCACAATAGAGGCACTAGAGGCATTCGCCCGTTCCACTTTCCTCCTTACGAAGTATTGTGGCGTGGCCATAAGGCAATGGCTTGAAGAACCGCGCGGCTGAAAGCCTCGCGGCACTTGTCTCAGCCTCGCACTTAAGGTGGAGGTCTATGGGCTCCATGTTTAGCATGGTGTCCAGAGCAGCCTGTGGGGTGGATCTGAGGGATCCAGTGACTCCAAGGCATGCCGTCCGCTGAACTTTCTGGAGGTTCTCGAGGTGGGATTTGGTGTTGACCGCTTCCCACCACACCAAGCTTCCGTATGTCAGAATGGGTCTTATTACCGCTGTGTACATCCAATTGATGATGTGCGGTTGTAAGCCCCATGTCCGTCCAAAGGTCTTCCTACAGATGTAGAAAGCAGCCATTGCCTTTTTCTTCCTTTCCTCCGTGTTTCTCTTCCAAGAGAGTTTTGAGTCTTGAATGACACCAAGATACTTGGCTTCTTTCGATAACTCAAGCGTCGTTCCACCAATTGCTGGTAGTTTGAAGTTTGGTATCTTGTATTTTCGTGAGAACAACACCAGTTCTGTCTTTTGGGGTTAACCCCAGACCGTTTTGGTGTGCCCAGCTCGCGGTCGTTCCCAATGCAGATTCCAGAAGATCACTGATTGTAGGTAGGAACTTACCCGTTACCAGTATCACTAGATCATCCGCATAGGCCACAACCTTGTATCCGCTCCTCCCCAACTGAAGAAGAAGGTCGTTGAGG
Organism: Drosophila bifasciata; assembly: GCA_009664405.1. NCBI lineage: Eukaryota > Metazoa > Arthropoda > Insecta > Diptera > Drosophilidae > Drosophila > Drosophila bifasciata. The sequence goes on from CM019044.1 coordinate 26,928,382, forward strand.
ACTAAGTTCCACAGGGGAGGGATATAACCCCCTGCGGAGTACCTCGTGTGACCGTCTTCCTTGAAGAGGAGGTGCCGAGACCAGCGCTGATCGTTCTGCTCCTGAGAACGCTGTCCAGCCATAAGGTTACCGTCGGGTGTGTGCCAATCTTGGTCAGTGCGGCCGTTATTGACTCGATCCTGACGTTGTTGAAGGCTCCCTCTATGTCTAGGAAGGCCGCCAAAGCATATTCCTTATGGCTGAGAGTCTTTTCGATACTCCCCACAACCTCGTGTAGTGCGGTCTCAACTGATCTACCTTTTGAGGTAGGCGTGCTGAGCTCCGCTGAACACTTGTCTGTCGAGTTTGGTCCTTATGTGTAGATCGATCAGCCTTTCCATCGTTTTCAACAAAAAAGAGGATAGACTGATTGTGAGATGTGGTTAATCTTCCCGGCTTTGGGGATGAAGACCACTCACCCTCTCTCCATGCTTGGGGAACGTACCCAATTCGGAGGCATCCTTTGAAGATTTTCTTTAGCCATGGTAGCAGGGGCAGGCAGGCTGCCTGCAACATGGCTGGTCGTACATCATCCGGCCCCGGTGACTTGTAGGGACCGAAGGATTTAATGGCCCAGATAATCTTATCTGGTGCCATAATGTCACTTATGAGATCCTCAGTGTCCTCTCCCCGGTATGGCTCAGTGTCGTTGATGTCGTTGGATTCGTCACCGGTGACATCTGAGCATCCAGGGGAAGTGGGTGCTCATGAGGAGCTCTAGGGATTCCTGACTGTTTTCTGCAAAGACACCATCCTGGTTGCGGAGCAGTCCAGGTGTGGTTGGCGCCTTTGATAGCACCCGTCGAAGCCTTGAAGCCTCGGTAGTTCCATCTATGGCATCGCAGAAGGCAGCCCAAGACCCTTTTCGCCTTCCTACAGGTGTTCCTGTAGGTGTTAAAGCTGCGACGATATTCGTCCCAGCTTTCCTGTGTGTTTGCCACTTTTGCCCTGTTGAAGAGCCTCCTTGACTCCCTCCTGACTTCGCTCAGCTCCCGCGTCCACCACGGGTTGCGGTTTGACTTTGGAGGTCGGCTGATCGGGCAAGATTCAAGGAAGGCCCCTGTAGGGCTTTAGTGACATTCTGAGCCGCTTCCTCTAGTGCTTCCGTTTGAATGATGTTCCCTTCCGGTGGGGAGGGTAGTGCCTTCTTTACGGTTGCGGAGAAGCGGCTCCAGTCTGTCCGCTTGGGATTGCGGTAGGCCTTGGGCCTTTCTCTGTTCCACTTGATGCTGAACACTATCCTGTAGTGGTCCGAGAAGGAGCACTCACCGGACACATGCCAATCATCAATGGTTGGGGGGAGTCACTGTCCGAGGCAAGTGCACGGTTCTTGTTGCGCAAGGTGGGGTGGTCTCCCCGGTTGCACACATCAAGATTTGTGGACAGAATGTACTCGAACAGCGACTCTCCTCTGGAATTTGTGCCCGTGCTTCCCCAAAGGGAGTGGTGGGCATTCGCATCGCAACCTAGGACGATGTCGAGACCCTCTTTCCGCGCTTGGTGGATTAGGGGGGCCCTGACATCCCCGAGGGTGGGTCCTCTTCCTCGTACGGCAGGTATGCCGAGGCTAGGTATAGGTTTTTCCCGTCCTTCCTCTCACATAGTGCCACCGTTAGGTCCGGAGTGCTGTACCTGCAAGAAAACAGAACATTAAGCTCGCTTCTTACCACGATACAGGTTCTTGGCTTACCCGCGGGGGTGGAGAAGGCGGTATCCGCGACCGTTCAGTCCCCGAACCCCTCCCCTTAACGGTCCAGGGCTCCTGGATGGGGGCCACGTCTACCGCCTTCTCGTCCATAAACCGCAGCAGGTCCGCCGATGGTACACTTGAGTGATGCAGATTAATCTGCACCACCTTCATGCTGTTCAGCGGACCTGGGGTGTCGCGGTACTACTACCGCCAGTGTGCCCATACCAAAAGATATGCGGCAGTCCTTTTCAAGGAGTTTGGCAAGGCTTTCTTGACCAATACTGATCCAGAGTTCCTTGCCGTTCCCCTTGTCTCGCGCTATCGCCCGTGTGATGGTCCAGTCCGACGTTCCCAGGATCCGGTTCTGTGCCTTGATTAGGACAAGTGTGTCCTCATCCGCCTTGATTGGGGAGGAATCCACACCTTCATAATCGTTCTCCTGGGAATCTCATCGATGGGGACCACGCAGAGAGCCGCTCCTGGCCAAAGTTCACCAAAACCTTGGACTGTGGTTTTGAGAAACTCAAGAGTTTCTGCGTTACCACAGGCCACTGCTTTGGCTCCTTTATACCACTTGATGCCCTTTGAACTGGCAGACAAACGGGTTGTCTGCGCGAACAATGGCATCCTTCATGGCGGTCAGGATCTCCGATTCCGCCTTCAGCCAATTTGCGTCCGATATTTTCCCTTCCGGGTGGCTTCGGTCGATTATGGCCGTCTGTAGCTCAGGCGGTGCTCCTAGGCTTGCCAGGATGTCCTCTGGTTTCGCCTTCTTCGGCTCGGAGGCTCTTACGGAGTCATCCGTTCTCTGCCGCTTGAATCTTGGCTCTCGACCAGTCGGTTCCACCGTTGCCTTCTGTACAGAGGGCGTTGGTGGTACCTTGGCGCTTGCCGTGTTCTGCGGTTGAGGTGTGGTCTTCTCCCTCTGCTTCCCGGATACCTTCTTCCCTTTCTCCCTCGCGAGTTCGCAGACGATGACGTTGAGGGTTGGTCCAACATCGTCTTCGTGCCAGCTGCTGCTGACGGTGAAGACGATGGCTTGGGGTCCTCTGCCACCGTCGCGTGTACGCTTGGGGACTGGTCTCCGTTGGCAGGAGCGACTCCATTCAGCCGCTCGTTCCTCCGCACGTTCTGCTCGTGCTTCTTCCTAAGGCTCCTTTCCCTCGCGGTCAGCGTTTCGGGGGCCTTTGGCTCATACCACGAAGGTATTTCACCGATGCCCTGTATCCCGAAAACCGTTTGCGTCGGGTTTGAGCCTCATCCGCCGTCCCAGGTAGTGGACTCGAGTCGACTTGGATGGTGGGAACCGTGACTTGCGGCTCCGCCCCCGGCAGCTCCTCGCTATGTCCAAGGCGAGAGAAGGCCTTGGCCAACTCTGCCTCCGACACTGAGGGGCCAGTGAAGACGAAGCTTCCGTCGCTGGTTCCCGGTTCCAGATCCTCGATCGTCCCCGCTGCCTGCGGATCCTCCTCTCGCTTGTGGCATTACTCGAGCTGGCAGCCAAGCTCTCCACTGCCAACTCGGGGTTCCTGCAGTCGCAGGATATCGACGCCGGGGCCTGCGCTCGCACCCCCAATCACCGCCGGTACTGGGTCTCCGACTCCCCTGCACCGTAACTGTTAATTCGTTAACGGACATTCCCATTGAACGATGCGAAACTACTCTTTGGCTTTGGCGCTCGCCCTTGACCTGCCCGGCTTGGTGGCCCTTCTGGCAGCATGAGCTGCCGCCGGTATAGCTCTCGGGGTCCTTACGCTTACTAAGTCCCCTCATCACGGCAAGATGGTAGTTCGCCGAGGGGGAAAAATGTGAGTAACTTGCATAATGATTCTAGGGAGTATTATTCTCAAAAATTTCGGGTTCATGTCGTCAAGGCCAATAGCATTTGATTTAATCTTAAGAAAGGATTCTAGAATATCACAAGGACTAACACAGCAGAAACTAAAGCTAGGAACAGTATCAATATAGGGTGCTGATGTTAAGTTCATGGTTGAGATGGGTCCGGTAAAACTAATTGCAAAAATTTTTGTTCACGTCATTTACGTCCATGTCAACTTGCTTTTTTTTCCAATTCCTATGCTTTTAATCATTTGCCATTTCTGCTTACCACACACAGCGTTTTGAAACTTTGACGAGTAAAAGGCGGTCTTGGCAGTGTTTATTAGTTTAGTCACCGTCTGATCTTAATGATTTGTACAAATTAAAAGTGGCGTTCAGTCTTATATCTTTTAAATTTTTAAAGGCGTCGTTTCGTTTAATGATACCCCGCTTTATCTCCGGGTTGAACCATGAGTTATCTGTTCGTTTGACTGCCTTTCTCTTAATAGGTACATGTTTACTGTAAAGAAAGTCAATGTTTGATTGCAGGTGGGCAAGCTGAGAAGTTACAGACAACATATAATGTATTGATGTCCAGTCAAGAATGTTTATGTCAGTGTGTAGTTTTTCAAGGTCAATGTGCTTAAAGTCTCTGTAAAAGGTGTCATAGTTATGGTAATCAGGATTAAAATCAAGTTACACAACTTACGCAGGTCATTCCTCGGTACGACCGAGCCAATGACCACAGCCCAGACTCAGCTCATTTCTCGGTGCATCCGAGGTAATGACCGTGTTGGTGGCACGCGCAGGAGAACTCGACATCAACCCAGCACCCAGACTTGCGGACTCAGCACTGGAAATCGGCCTTAAATAGGCCGAGCCCGCGATCCATCGGGGCAGTCCATCGCCTATTCTAAATCGTATCGGGAGTACATCCGCCGCGGCTATCAGCACCACGCCTCCGCAAGAACACTATACAAGAAACCACTACACGACACCAAAACCACGAGAAAACAATACAGAACACAAATAAAACCATATAAATAACATCAAAAAACAAACTCACGAAGTGTCATCATTTCTTCGCCGAGAGCGAACACAAAATCAGGTGACGCAACAAGCCATATTACCGCATACACCAAAACTCAGGTGTCAGCGTTTTCCTTTCATCGCCAAGTGCGATCACCCAAAAGTACCTACACGGTATCAAGACTCCACGCCCGCTCCACTTTCGGTCTCACGGCCAAGCCCCTACCCTATAGTTCCAGCAATACTACCAAATTTCTTTTAGAGAACCCTGGACAGACTGAGCTTACCTCAGTCTGAAATAGGTATCATTACAAGTGGTGCCCGAGCAGGGACTTACGGAAACTTTAAGGAGATTTCAAAGCCAACTTTCTGGCAACTTTAAGGAAACTTAAAGAGAAAAACCTTACCACGGGGCTACGTGGATTAAAGACCCACGGACACCGAGAAAGTATAGTAGAGCTAACCATAGAACACAAGTCCGGTACAAAGCCAAATTCGCGCACCCACCCGAATCCAGTCGCGAGTGCGCCCGGGAAAGTAAACGCAGTGACCAAGTGCTAAAACAGTGAGAAGTGCCCAAAACAACACCGAGGAAAAACTCAGTCCAATCACCATGGAAGCCTACGAAGACGACGCGAGCATTGATTTCCACACCAGCGAGCCAATTGCCAATCCAGGCGTCAGCATCGGCTGGACCTACAAGCGCCGCCGAGACGAGCTGGAGGCCTTCGCCAAGGAATTCGGATTTGACACCGAAGGAACTGTCGAAGAGTTGCGCAAGAAATTTGCCATGCTAGTCGCCGGACCACTCCCGCCGGGTGCCTGGACTCGCTTGGCAGACAATACGCAAGACCAGCAGGACCCCGTTGCCCACTACTCCAGGACCATCAGGCACCGGAGGATGGGACCCCAAAGCAGGCTTGCAAGTCCCCGCAGCCCCAGAGCCCGCGCCGCGACCACCAGTGGTCACAGCCGCCAATCTTCCAGGTCCGCCCACTATGGAAACCTCCCGTGCGCCCACACAGAGAATTATACCGTCGATTGACGCACCCATAATCGGGCCTGACTATAACCACGTCGCACGCACGGCAGAACGCATCCGCGGATGGGGCATCCAGTTCAACGGAGAGGATGACCCACTATCGTTTCTGAACTACTGGAGGAACGCGCACGCGCCTACGGAGTGGACACCAACCAGCTGCCTCGGAGCATGGCCGAACTACTCACCGATCGAGCCAGTCGCTGGCACCGTACCAGCCAACTACAGGGTAGTTCCTGGGCATATTTCCGCCAGGAGTTTCTGACGTAGGAACTCTATTGATCAAAGACTATCGAGATACGACAACGCCCTGCCAGGACTCCAACTATACGTGCGACGAGACGAATTGGAAAGATTGTCACAGCTAACCCGATTAGCGGCAGAGTACGAGCTTATTCACGAAAGGAAACACGCAACGACTCCCGCACCCATGCGAATCCGCAGAGAAGGTGAGTCCTACCGTACCCCCTTTCGGAGACCCCATTGGGATTCAGCCGACACAACGCGCAGACAGTCATCGAATCCAAATAATGCAACGAACCACGACGTCGCCCATCGAATGATCACCACCCCATTGCCAACCCACGCGCAGCCTGTCGCCGATGTGGTCAAGCTGGACACGCCGCCTACGACTGCACCAACGCTTCGATCCTATTCTGCTGGGAATGTGGAAATCGCGGCACTCGGACCGTCGACTGCTGCCGCCGGGCCACGTCGGAAACGACACGCGTCCTCGACGGACACGGGATCAGCCGAGAACGACGCCTCCCCAGACCCGCGACTAAGCAACCCACTACACGTAAACGACGGCCGAATAGTGGCGATAGTGACAATAGGAGGACAAACAACGGAGGCCACCATCGACACCGGGGCATCCCGAAGTTTCATCAGCGACAACCTGGCCCGACAACTAAACAACAACTCCAACCTGCAAGATGCATGCGTCCGCATACGCCTGGCTGACGGCTAAGTCAGAGAGATCACACAAGTTCTACTGGCGCACATCAAGCTGGATCAACGAGAGGCCCAAATCCCACCCTGGTCCTCCCTAACATGCTGGAACAAGATATAGTCGGCATGGACTTTCTATGTGCCATCGAAACGACGATCCAATGCGGCACCACGCTGCTAAAGCTACAAGATCGCCACCTCACGCCAACGCCAACGTCAGTTCAATCCAATCACGTACAAGTCACCAACCTCAGCAACAAGAAATCTGGGTCAACCACCGCGAATACACGTCCCCGACCTACCACAAAGAATACGGCACCCAATACCGCAACGAAGAATACGACCCCGAAACCAACCACAGCGAACAAACGTCCCCGACCTACCCCGAAGAAAAGAAGATGGCACCCGGCCCACAACGGAAAACACGAATCCGAAGCAAGCACCGGTAAACTGCAGCCAAGCAAAAGGGAAAACGAATCCCACGGCCACTATGGAGCACCCGCGTCCTAAGCCAAGCCCAGGGAACACACATCCCAAACACACCACGAGGATCTCACACACGAGACAAGAATCAGCACACTTGAACCAGGCGCTCAACACAGGAAGCCCAGGATCAAAAACAAACTACGGGGCACACGCATCCCGTCCTACCACAAGGATCTCACACACGAGACAAACCTCAAAGAACTTGAACCCGCTCGACACAGGAAGCCCAGATCCAAGTTCAGCCACCGCGCACCCATGCACCCTACCCGCAACGGAGAAGGTGAACCCACGGACACCCTCAGAGACGACAACCAGCCCCGAACAACGACAACGACAACGGCAGCAACAGTGCAACAACCAAACCACGAGGGAAACAGCCACGCAAATCCCTTTGCTGGTCGGGTCCAACCATCGAACTAATATCCACGGAACCTCTCCACTCGGAACCGGAATCTAGCCCGATGACCCCCCTAAACACCGACCGCAGCCCTGTCGTACCCACGGCCGACGCCACACCGCTTTTCGCCAACCCACTGGAGTACCTTCCGCGTACTGACGTGCCCACCAGCGCCATGCACCACGCCGTGCCTAACACCACGTCCGAAATCTTCGTCGCCCAAACAAGTCGTTGCTGCGAAAACAGAGTCGTCACTGAGACCCGCCTGGCCATACGTAGATCTGGAGACATTACGACCCAGGTATACCGCCAGTCCCACGAAGCTACGCCACTCTCGGCCAACGCTACTCCCGATCGTCGCCCACATAAGCGACTACCCACGTAGGATCGAACACCCCAGCGCGTTCGACACAACTATCCTCCCAGAAGACCCCAGCCAGCCCAAGGACCCCGAAACCCCCGATCTCACCGACCCCGACCCTGAACTGATCTCCGATCCCTGGCCGCCGGACATAGCGCCACAGATCCAAGAATTTCTGGACACAGAACTTCCAAAGTTCAATAATCTCCACGGGACATCCAACATCGCCGAGCACACCATCGTCATGAGGGATAATCGACCCATCAAACAGAGGAACTACCCAAAGAACCCAGCCATGATGCAGATTATCGACGAGCAAGTCGACCAATTGATCCAAGAAAGTCTCATCGAACCCTCACGAAGCCCACACAGCGCCCCCATCGTACTCGTACGTAAAAAGAACGGCAAATGGCGCATGTGCGTGGACTACCGACAACTCAACGCTCACTCTATTCCCGACGAATAGCCCAGAATCAACTACATCTTGGAGCGCCTACAGAACGCACGCTTCATAACCACCCTCGATCTGAAGAACGGATACTGGCAAAACCCATGGCCAACGGAAGTCGAGAAGCCACCGCCTTCACGGTCCCCGGCAGAGGTCTCTATCAATGGAAAGTGATGCTCTTCGGATTACATTCTGCACCAGCAACATTCCAACGGGCACTTGATACTGTGATCGGTGCCGACATGGAACCCAACGCATTCACATTAGACATCTGCATGAGTCCGTCCCCAACATACACTTTTTGAATGCATTCGAATTGAATTGAATGAGTTGAGTGGTATGTAAGAAAATGAAACGACATTGTATGAGTATGAGTACGCGCTGTGCTTCATAGCTTGAGACATTGAACGAAATGAGTGAGAACGAATGAAGTGAAAAGGGAAATGAAAATTTTGGCAATGCGTCGTGTACTTGAGTAATTGAGTTGTTCGGTCCATGCGCACGCACACATGGACACCTTTTAATAAAATAAGCCGACAAGTCTGTATGCATGTACGTAGTCTGTGTATGTATTTGTAGTCCGAGTTTTTTTTGTTTTGTTTTGCAACTCGAATCATTCGAATGAAGCGTCTCCGTTTTCTGTGTTCTCACTTCATTCGATTCGTTTCGTTTTTCTATTCTTTTGTGAGACAGAGTTGTACGTAATTCACTCCCATTCACTCACTCCAGTTTGGCTTTTTGCATTCAATTCACTCAATTCATTTTGAGCATTGTGCATTCGAATATGGTTTTTTGCTACTCATGCAGACCTCTAATTCACATATTTCGACGACATTGTCATCGTCGGACGACACAACCTGGAGATAGTCCTGTCTTGCCTTCGAAAAGCGACCTGCGGATAAACGCGGAAAAGTGCACCTTTTTCAAAAGCCGGATCAAATATCTTGGGCACGTGGTCAGCGAAGAAGGTATCCACACGGACCCCGACAAGATTACTGCCGTCAAAGAACTCAAGCCACCCACGAACCTGAAGGAACTACGGCAGCACATCGGAATGGCATCCTGGTACCGAAGATTCGTGCCAAACTTTGCTACAGTCGTTCAACCAATGTCCCAGCTACTCAAGAAAGGACAAACAGGACATGGGCCGCCGAACAACAAGCGTCCTTCGACCACCTAAAGGAACTACTCACGACCGCTCCTGTACTTTGCTTGCCCCGATTTCAACGTCAAGTTTTCACTACAAACCGATGCGAGCAACCTCGGCATAGGCGCCGTCCTCACGCAGGAAATCGAAGGAAAGGAGCGCGTCATCGCCTATGTCAGACGACGCTTGAACCAGGCCGAAGGAAACTACTCCGCCACAGACAAGGAATGCCTCGTCGTCATTTGGGCAATCCGAAAACTACGCTGCTACCTAGTAGGATATCGGTTCGACGTTATAACCGACCATCTCGCGCTGAAATGGCTGAATACCTGGAAAGCCCCTACGGAAGAATAGCGAGATGGGCGCTCGAACTCCAACAGTATCAGTACGACGTCCACTATAGAGCAGGAACAAAACGTGGTTGTCGATGCCCTGTCCCGACAACCCTTGGAGACGTTAGCAAGAATCAAAGAGGACGCAACATTTTGCCCCTGGCTTACACGACGGATTCAGAAAACCAAAGAGGAACCCGATAAATACCCCGACTACGTCTTCGAGAATGGAGAACTCTACAGACATCTGGGCCACGGAGCCGACGATCACGACTACGTGTCATGGAAACTTTGCGTCCCAAAAGACCGACGCCAAAGAGTCCCTCAAGGAATGCCATGATCAGCCCACGGCAGGCCACCTCGGCATTCGGAAGACCATCTCAAGGATAACACAACGATACTATTGGCCCGGCCTATATCACGATGTGCGGAAATACGTACGCAGCTGTTTAGGCTGCCAAAATTTCAAGGCACTGCAGCACAAGCCGGTGGGTGAGATACTCACCCGCAGGGCAGAAGAGCCTTTCGTCATACTATGCGCCGACTTCGTGGGGTCACTGCCCCAATCCAAACGAGGAAACACCATGCTACTGGTATTTTTCGACACCTTCTCAAAATGGACCGAACAAGTGCCACTTAAAAGCTACCACAGCTACCATAGAGCTAGCTTTTCGGGAACACATTCTAAGTCACTTCGGTGTGCTAAAACGATTTGTCTGCGACAACGGAACTCAGCTCACCAGCCGCTCATTCCGCACGTTTATGCCAACAGCCGGCGTGGATCTGCAACACACCGCACCGTATTGCCCCCAGGAAAACCCTACGGAACGGGCCAATCGAACAGTAAAGACGATGATTGCACAATTCGTGGAGGACCATCAAAACACATGGGACGAACTCATCCCCGAGATATCACTAGCAATTAACTCCAGTGTCTCGGAAACAACTGTATTCAGCCCCGCCTTCTTGTTGCACGGAGAGAACCTCGCTTACCTGGAGCAGTCCGAGTGACTGGGCGAGTCAAGAACAATTGGTGTAACGAACCGTTACATTCGTATACATATTCATACTAATAGCACTAAGTTACGTTGCATTCATATACATATTCGTACTAATAGCACTAAGATTACGTTGTCTTATATAATCCAACAACACAAACACCATACACCGGACATTTACAGTCCCACGCGCGCCGATCGATTCATGCAGAATCGACACACGCGCCACAGTCTGCGCGTAAAGACGGACTGCAGCTTACGATGCTTCTTCATTTTAGTACGCCTTCGACTAATATTTGATTCAGCAGCTGAACCAATTCCGGGGCTGGCGTTTTCTGATGTACGCGGTCCCTTGAGGTTTGTCCCAGTGTTTTCCCGCAGACGTTTTGAGACAGGCTGCATTGTTTACGTTTTGACAGAGCCTATGAAGAATGTTGGTTGACTGTTGGTGAGCGCCCTCTGCCGCGAGCTTTTGTAGTGTGCGTAGCAGTGCGATCGCAAACAGCTGTCTAATATCACCACTAGTGCTGTTATTTGCGTTGTTAATAATTGCACTCACGTTTTCCACTCAGCATCAAGTGAACCTTTCGTTTTCCCTTTTTCTTGCCTTCTTTTATTGATTTTGAGCTACATCCGAGCTACCTGAAGGCCAGTTTTTTAAATTGATGATAATCTTACGGGCCAGCCGGTGGTGATCCGCTGACAGTGCGCTGATGTTGGTAAGCACCTTATAATTGTGTTAGCTAGCAGCTGATGTGTTGTTGCAGGTTCCACCGAAAAATGCACTTGCTGACGGAGCGTGTAATTTGCACGTCTATTCTACTCGAACTCACTCAATACAAGTGTGTAATATGGGACAAAAATGTGAAACTTTCAAGATAGAGAGTGCTGAGCTTAGTAAGCCTCTAGCATTCTGGTAAGTAATTAAAAGAGAGGAAGCTAGTTTTTGGATGGGTGGAAGTAGAGCGGGAAGATGAGGATGGAGCACTGGTCTGACTGCCGGGGAGAGTTATGGGGGGGCCTATTCTTCTTCTTAGCCTTATACTCTTTTTCAAAACAAGTGCTCCGGCCAAAAATTGGCAGAGCAAATGGTGTCGAAATGAGATGGGGAGACGCTTATCTTAAAAGAAGCTATCGCCCCTTGGGATAAGCGAAATTAAACTTCTTGGTTTTAGGCCTTCGGATTTTATTTTGCTTTGTATAAAAGAAGTTACATCATTAGATGTGAGATCAGGGGCAAGCCGAGAGACAAAAACTTGCCGCTTTTGGGACACCCACCAGTGGTTTCGGCACCACAGGTGCGGTACCTGTGATGGCAATATTCGGTGGTCCCGGACGTACAACAACTGGTGGGTTCGTAATGGATGGGATAGCTATGGAGTTTGGTACGGACTCTACGGACACGGACGCTACAGTCGGCTGCATGTTCTCCGAGACGATGCATTCGGCTACCGAATCTGCATCACCAGCAGCGATCGTTGCCCTTCGAAATCAACTGCTGCACTGGCGTAGTGGTCGGAGTTTTTTTTTCAGATGCCGGCGGGCGTGAGAAAGTTGGAACTTGTAAGTCCCGCGGAGTGGACTTCTTGCGCCGCGGAGACTCAGCCAGCAGCTGTAAACTGCTGAACTGAGTGTCCATGGCTAAGAGCCGATCGTATTGCTTTTTAAAGCCCACGATCAGCTCCATTTTTAAAGCGAAAACCCTCGTCTGCCTCATAAACGAGCGCATTTTTCGCTTTCTACCGCACGCCGTTGCGTTGTGAGATGGCATCACCCACACGGCCAGAAATACCTGTAAACTTTGCGTGCACTACGCCGTCGCAAAGCCAGCAAGGTATGTTCGGCTGATCGTGAGTGATCTGCTTCTAGCAGTTTTTTTTGCGCAGACCACAGAAAATTCCATAATTAGTTAAAAAATTTTTTTAATAACAAAAAGAAAGATCAAAACAAATAGCAATCAGACCACAGTGCAAAGCAGTTTCTAAAAGCTATGCTTAAAGAAGAAAAAAAAAAAAGAGAATGAACTACTGCAACAGCTTGTAAGTGAGAGAGCTACTGCACAAAAGGTTTATAAGCGAAAAAGAAAGAAAAGTTAGTTTGGGTGATAGAGAGAGAGAGAGTTACTAGGCAAAAGCTAAAGAGCGGCTGTCGGGTTTCCCAGCCTGACGTTTAGTTAGTGGAGCAGCCTAAAGTAAATCTACCTACAAATGTTTGCTTATTCGTTTGAATACTGTATTGTAAAAGATTGTAATTGTTTATGCTTATGGTTACGCTTATGCTCATTTCGCTACTACAGCTGCAGCGTCTATGCTGTTCACCCGCGCGCTTCCCTCTCTATCTATCGCTCGCACTCGGCTCAGCAGCAGCCCGAGCTTATTTTTTGTTCTCTACCTCTTGCAGGGGGCACGAACATTTCGGTCCGCCTGCCCTCTAGCAGTCTGGACCCCGATCATCATCGCTTTCGGATTATTGTCCACTGAACTCACAAACGCGTACTGCCGCTACTTATTATAATTATAAATAAAATAAAATACATAAAATTGTAGTTCCAATTGAATTATCTTGACTTTTTACTTTAAAAGACAAATTACAACAGCTATTAAAAAAAAACGCTTAATAGCTCAACATTTGGTGACAGCGACGTGATTGTGCAATAATTAATTGATCAGTACAATCACAAACTGCATTTATAAACAATAATTTTCGTTCGTTCGTCTGTTTTCGCTCTTCTGTACATAGCCAGTGCCATCGACCACATAGCTGCTATATACAAGCATATACACCAGCTGCTCTTACATACACGAATTGCGCTTGAGGTTCCCGTTTGTTACACGCGTTTCGTTTTGCGTTCCTCTTCCCGCTACGAACGTTTCTAGAGCGGTTGCTGCTATGGACGCTGCCAACGACACTATAGTGACAGTAACAAGGAGCAAAACAGGGTGTCTTTTTTGAGGATGAAGTCAACGGAACTCTTCGAGAAGGTTAAGAGATTGACTACCGCTTGGGAAGATGAGGCCGCTGTCTCCGATTATTACACAATATTTTGGGAAAGTTGGAGCAGATTGAGAAACTGATCGGGTAATTTTGAGACATTTCACAACGAGCTCGAAGAATTGGACTGCAAGAAAATTCACAGTGGACTGTGCGACAGTTTTGAAACGCTTGCCAGTGCTCTCAAGACTTCGATTCGGCGTGAAATTGATCGGATTAGCGGCTACATGCCTCTGCATTCAACGGTTGCTGGACCGAATGTAACTACTGGTTTTGCTGGTTCTCAGCCGCCACCTCGTCGCAGGCCAGCATCATCCCTGCCTCCCATACAATTGCAAGTTTTAGTGGAGGATATGCGGATTGGACGGACTTTATTCGATGTTCACCACCATTATCGACAACCATCCAGACCTCTCCAATATTGAGAAGTTCCAGCATTTGCGATCTTGTTCTGCGTGATTCGGCTGTAACGAACCGTTACATTTTACACTCACCATATTATACCATATGTAATACTTTTATAAGACCCAATACAGAACACAAAACACCATACCACATTTTGTAACAACACAAACACTATACATCACATTTCCAAGTCCCACGCGCCGATCGATTTCGCCGAATCGACACACGCGCCATAATTTCCACAAGAGTTACCCAACTCCAGTTTCCCCGCCGAGTTACAATAACTCCACGCAGGTCATTCCTCGGTACGCCCGAGCCAATGACCACAGCCAGACTCAGCTCATTTTCGGTGCATCCGAGGCAATGACCGGGTCGGTGGCACGCGCTGGAGAACCCGACACCAACCCAGCACCCAGACTTGCGGACTCAGCATTTCGAGATCGGGCTTAAATAGCCCGAGCCCTCGATCAATCAGGGCAGTCCATCGCCTATTCTACACAGTAACGGCAGTCCATCGCCTATCCTAAAACACGGCAGTCCATCGCCTATCCTAAAACACGGCAGTCCATCGCCTATCCTCAACTAAAACGGCAGTCCATCGCCTATCATAAACCAAAACGGCAGTACATCGCCTATTTTAAACCGTGTCGGCAGATCACCAATTCGCCAGTAACAACAATCGATCCGCCGCGATTCCCCATACACAAGACAATTATACGACAAAATAAATACATTAAAGAAAGTGAAATCAAAACAAAACCCAACAACGTGTCATCAATTCTTCGCCGAACCCTCAACGGAAATAAGGTAAACCCAACCAAATATTACCAAACACCAAAAACTCTGGTGTCAGCACTTTCCTCACCGAGCGCGACACCGAACGGTGTTAACGTTCTTGTTCATCGCCAAGTGCGAATTACCTACACGGTAATTAGACCCTACGCCTGCTCCACTTTCGGTCTCACGGCCAAGCCTTTGTTTTGAAGTCCCAGCAATCTACAAATATTCTTGTAGAGAACACCTGGACAGACTGAGCTTACCCTCAGTCTGAAATAAGGTATCATTACACGGCGTTGGAGACAGTGCGCGCCCTGGAAATTTCTGACAGCAATTATAATATAGCCTTAGAGTTGTTGAAAAAAGGTTTAATAATCGTCGCTTAATCTTTCAGGCGCACATTACTGAGATCCTGGGGCTGCAGTCTGTGGAGAATGGGTCAGTGTCGATGCTTCGGGAGATCTCGACAAGTTTAATATTCATATTCGGGCGCTCCAGGCTTTGGGCACTCCTGAGCAGATCGCAGGACGCATCATTGTGCAGGTGCTGTTTAAAAAAACTGGATCCAGCGACTCAAGCCAAGTGGGAGGAGCGATTAGAGGACTCAGCCTTCGTTAACTTGATTCCGTCATGGGGAGTCCATGGCCTCAAATATTTTTGGAGCAGCGATGCAGGACGTTGGAAACAGTGGATTTCGTTATGACAACTTATGCGCCGAACGGTCAGGTGGGCAGGAGTTAAAAAAGCTAAAGCCATTCCAAATCCATACTTGCTGCCTTTAAGCAAAAAACACATCAGGTTGCGTTCTGTGCAAAATGACAGTGCTCACGGAATCCATCATTGTCCCAAGTTTATAGCACTGTCTCCATCAAATCGCTATAAAGAAGCTTATATAAAAGTGCTCCATGTGTCTAAATTGCCTCAAGGCAGGCCATCGGTTGAGTAAATGCAGCTCCAGCAAATGCCGTACCTGTGGGCGTAGGCACCACACTCTCCAGCATTTTGAGGTCCTGGAGCTACTGCAGCCCATGGTGGATCTGTGCTGCTTGACACGTCGTCGCATCTCATCACTGAGTCCTCTGCTTCAGCCTCTGCATATTCTGCACTTATTGCCCAGGATCTCAGTAATGATGATGTGCTATTACCCACGGCCACCGTCCTAGTCAAAAATAGTTCTGGAGCCTTCGTTTCTTGCCGAGCGCTGTTAGATTCCGGCTCTCAACTGCATTTAATAACATCCCGTTTACCATTAATCAGCTTCAGCTTCGGAAGATAAAAATCATCCACTGAATGTTTCTGGAATAGGCGACTCCAGCCTCGTCACCGATGGAATATCAGTGAAAATAAGCCTTCACTCGTTTGTCGACATACTCGGCTCCCACTGCTGCTGTAATCGTCCCTACTATCACTGATCGGCAGCCAAGCCGCAGCGTGAACGCTTGCAGCTGGATGATCCCTGGAAACCTGCCACTCGCCGATCCAGGATATAATACACCTCAGGGCATCGATCTGCTGATTGGTGCAAGACTGTTTTGAGCTCTTATGTGCTGGGCAATTCAAGCTTTCGCCAGGATTACCAATACTTCAGGAATCTGTCTCTTGGGATGGGTCGTGTCTGAGGTTGTGATCGAGTCAAAGACGTGTCGTTGATGAGCTTAACAAGACCCCCAACATCAATTTATATGCGAAACCCTGCAGATTCTGTTGAGAGACAGGTTTCAACGGGGAGGATGTCGGGTTTCCCAGCCTGATGTTTAGTTAGTGGGGCAGCCTTAAGTAAATCTACCTACAAATGTTTGCTTATTCGTTTGAATACTGTATTGTAAAGATTGTAATTGTTTATGCTTATGGCGGCGCTTATGCTCATTTCGCTACTACAGCTGCAGCGTCTATGCTGTTCTCCCGCGCTCTCTCCCTCTCTCTATCTATCGCTCGCACTCGGCTCAGCAGCAGCCCGAGCTTATTTTTTGTTCTCTCTACCTCTTGCAAGGGGGCATTCGGGCAATTCGGTCCGCCTGCCCTCTAGCAGTCTGGACCTGATCATCATCGCTTTCGGATTATTGTCCACTGAACTCACAAACGCGTACTGCCGCTACTTATTATAAATATAAATAAAATAAAATACATAAAATTGTAGTTCCAATTGAATTATCTTGACTCTTTACTTAAAAGACAAATTACAACAGCTATTAAAAACGCTTAATAGCTTAACAGCGGCCAAATGTATTTTCTTACTTACTGTAAGCAACAACAAAAAACACAATTACACGCCGCACAAAATTGGTTAAAAACGTCGTGTTTATACACAAAAAATAGGCATGCACCCGCGGATTTTGATAGAAAATCAGATTAAGAGTGTAATTAATAAATTTAATAGGCCAAACACCGGTTGTTTGTAATATATAAAAGAAAGAACATGGAGCGCAAGAAAAAAACACGTCTGGTCACTACAAAGAGAACGTACGAACGTGACTTGCCCGCTGGATGTTGTTCCGCCGGGCCAATAATATCGCTGCGCGATCCGTGTGATGGTTTTCCGAACGCCGAGGTGACCTGCCGGGGGCTGGTCATGGTATTCCTTGAGGACTCTTTGGCGTCGGTTCTTTGGGACGCAGAGTTTCCATGACACGTAGTCGTGGTCGTCGGCTCCGTGGCCCAGATGCCTGTAGAGTTCTCCATTCTCGAATATGTAGTCTGGGTATTTATCGGGTTCTTCTTTGGTTTTCTGAATCCTTCGTGTGACAGGGGGGGCAAGTTGTTGCGTCCTCTTTGACTCTTGCTAGCGTTTCCAAGGGTTGTCGAGACAGGGCGTCGGTAACTAAGTTTTGTTTCCCTGCTCTATAGTGGACGTCTTACTGATACTGTTGGAGTTCGAGTGCCCATCTCGCTACTCTTCCGTAGGGGCTTTCCAGAGTATTTAACCATTTCAGCGTGAGATGGTCGGTTCGCTGACCACGTGCCCAAGATATTTGATCCGGCTTTTGAAAAAGGTGCACTTTTCCGCGTTTATCCGCAGGTTCGCTTTTCGAAGGCAAGACAGGACTATCTCCAGGTTGTGTCGTCCGACGATGACAATGTCGTCGAAATATGTGAATGCGTTGGGTTCCATGTCGGCACCGATCACAGTATCAAGTGCCCGTTGGAATGTTGCTGGTGCAGAATGTAATCCGAAGAGCATCACTTTCCATTGATAGAGACCTCTGCCGGGGACCGTGAAGGCGGTGGCTTCTCGACTTCCGTTGGCCATTGGTATTTGACAGTATCCGTTCTTCAAATCGAGGGTAGTTATGAAGCGCGCGTTTTGTAGGCGTTCCAAGATGTAGTTGATCCTGGGCAGTGGGTACGCGTCAGGAATGGAGTGAGTGTTGAGTTGTCGGTAGTCCACGCACATGCGCCATTTGCCGTTCTTTTTACGTACGAGTACGATGGGGGCGCTGTGCGGGCTTCGTGAGGGTTCCTTCTTGGATCAATTGGTCGACTTGTTCGTCGATAATCCGCATCATGGCTGGGTTCTTTGGGTAGTACCTTTGTTTGATGGGTCGGCTATCCCTCATAACGATGGTGTGCTCGGCGATGTCGGAGGTTCCGTGGAGATTATTGAACTTTGGAAGTTCTGTGTCTAGAAATTCTTGGATCTGCGGTGCTATGTCCGGCGGCCAGGGCTCGGAGACCGGTTCTGGATCGTGTTCGGAGGTATCGGGGATCTCGGGGTCCGTGGGCTGGATCGTGCTCGGAAGGATCGGGGCTCTCGTGGTCCGTGGGCTGGCTTGGGTCCGCTGGGAGGATGGTTGTGTCGAACGCGCTGGGGTGTTCGATCCTACGTGAGTTGTCGCTTATGTGTGCGACGACGTGGGCAGCTTAGCGTTGGCTGTGGGTTTCCGCTTTGCCGCCTCTGAGGGTGTCTGTGGGTTCACCTTCTCCGTTGTGGGACTGGTGCGTGCGTGCTCTGTGGCTGAACTTGGACCTGGGCTTCCTGCGCCGAGCGTCGGGTTCAAGTTCGTTGGTGCCTGTCTCGTGTTTGAGATCCTTGTGGTGGGATCGGGAAGCGTGTGCCCCGTAGTTTGCTTTGGTCCTGGGCTTCCAGTGTCGAGCGCCAGGTGCGTTTGTGCTTGTCTCCTGTGTGAGATCTTTGTGGTTTGTTTGGGAAGTGTGTTCCCCGTGGTTGGCTTAGGACGCGGGTGCTCCGTAGTGGCCGTGGGATTCGTTTTCCCGTTTGCTTGGTTGCAGTTTACCAGTGCTTGTTTCGGGTTCGTGTTTTCCGTTGTGGAAAACTTGTAGAACTTGTGTGATGATCTCTCTGACTGAGCCGTCAGCCAGGCGAATGCGGCGCATGCCTCTTGCAGGTTGGAGATTTTGTCTAGTTGTCGGGCCAGGTTGGTACTGACGAAACTTCGGGATGCCCCGGTGTCGATGGTGTCCTCTGTTGTTTGTCCTCCTATGGTCACCATCGCCACTATCCGACCGTCGTTCATGTGTAGTGGGCGGCTTAGTTGCGGGTCTGGGGAGGCGTCGTTTTCGATGGTCCGAGTGCCGCGTTTTCCACATTCCCAGCAGAATAGGATCGAGGGGTGGGTGCAGTCGTAGGCGGTGTGCCCAGTTTGACCACACCGGCGGCAGGCTGTGCGTGGGTTACGTCCCAGTGTACCTCCTCGTTGGCGCTTTTGGCTTTGTTAGAGAGAGCCCTGATACTCTTACGTAGGATATCTATTTCTTTTGACCACCATGGGGGTTTCTTTTTCCACCTCGGTTTTGGAGCGGGGCATTCTGCCTTGAATGACTTGTTGCATGATTCCGTGAATGTGTCCACTAGACGATTTAAGTCATCTTGAGTGTCCGGGCACCGTGGTGCCGTGATGGGGAGCAATTCCTCCATTTTTTTAATATATCTATCCCAGTTGGCTTTCCTGGGATTGATGAAATCAATTCGTTTTGGGCACTCGAGCCTCATGATTGTCTCAATGTACCTGTGGTCAGAGAAGGAATGGTCCTCTAGGACTTTCCAGCTCTCGATTAAGTCTGACATTGCGTGAGACACTAGAGTGAGGTCAATGACCTCCTGTCGGTTCTTTATAATGAATGTGGGGTCGTTACCCCGATTACAAATAACCATATTAGAGTCAAGGATTAAGCTAAATAGTGACTCACCCCTCGCATTTGTGTCCGAGCTCTCCCATTGTGTGTGGTGAGCGTTGGCATCGCAGCCTATTAAAAGGCCTATGTCCGAACTTTCGCTTTTCGCTGGTTAGCGCGCGTATAAGTTCTCCTGGAGGATCGCTTTCCTCGTGCGCCATGTAGGACGACACCAACCTCAGCTGTGTTCCTTGCAGCTCTAGGCTAACTGCCGTGTGGTCGCCGTTGCTATAGTTATGGAGCAGAAAGATATTAAGGTGCTTTCTAGCAAGAATACAGGTGCGAATTTTACCTTCGTTTTGAGCAGCGATTAGCTTGTACTCCTTCGTCGCTAATCCACAGACCTTGTCACCAACTACCCAAGGCTCCTGGATTAGGACTACATCAGCTCCGCTCTCATCCAAGCGGAGTATTAGGGGCAGCAGCTGCTGCTTTACAGTGATGGAGATTGATTTGTAGTACCCGAAGGGACATCATCAGGTTTCTCCACCACTGTAATGTCGGCGTCAGTGTCGTCGACGATATCGTCGTCCTCCCGACACATGGCCTCAAAATCCTGCATCAGCATGATATCAGAGGAGTAGCCGTCCAGCTCCGGCTGCCGCTCGCAGTCCGGTGTTTCGATCTCCGAGGCAGCCTCCTGCTCGCCTGGGTTGTCGACAGGACGCACCTCGGCCGCTGCATCCGACTTGTACACCTTTATGGTGACTGAACTGAAGCCGAAGTTCAACTCTCCTCTAGCTGCCTCTATCGGGGCCAGCGACTCCTTATTGAGGACGACCACCGCTTGGTTCGTGGGGCCTGTCGTCCTTTCTACCTTCACTACCTTCCAGTCCGAGGACGGAAGGAGTGGGTTGCATCGCTGCAACATCTTGAGGATGCGGTCTGGCTCCTTGAAGGAGGCAGGCTCCCATACTCTAGCTCTGGGTCTACTGGGCACCTCGCTCCAGTCTACAGCGACCAGCTTCGCCCCTGGGTAGACCTCTCCGACTTGTGCTACCGCTGCTTTATATAGCTGGACGGATCGCACGTCTTCGCAGGCTATTATTTTGATCGTGCCCTGATACCACCCCATGTCTTTGCAGACTGGTGGGGGGCCGGGCTCAGGTTGCAGCATCTCGAAGCAGCGGTCGGCCAGTGCCGCTTCCACCCACTTCCACAGGCTCCTTGGAATTTTTGCATCCGCGCTGCCTTTGTCAAGGACGCCGATTAGCGTCCTCTCTTTGGCAATCTGCACGAATGAAACATTCGGCAGCAATCTGGAGCGTTTCGGAGCGGGCCACGGTGTCTCCTGCGAGCGCTGCCTCTTAGGTTGTGTCGGCCTCCTTCTTCGGCGCCTCCGTGCCGAAGTTGGGGGAGCACCCTAGAAGCCCACTCAACCTTTTTGAGCCACTGGTCCGATGGGCTGGACGTCTTCGTGGCGCTCTGCCTACGGAGGATGTTTCCAGCACTCCGTCTTTCGGCATATGTGAATTTTTGTGCTAGAGCACTGGTCGATGGGGACTCGAGCCCTGCCACCTTACCAGCAGGCAGAGCAGCCGCAGGAATGCATAGCCGTTCTGCCAAGGTGTTGACTTTGGGGGCCAATTCGCCACCCACCCCAGAACTGGGATGGGACCCCTTAGGGTTCGCCCCAGCGCTTGTCGCTAAGCAGGATTTGCCTGCTGTGTGCCGGGTTGGTCCAGGCCTTTGGGCCGCTGCCTTTCCCTGTGAGGGACTTCTCCCGGTTGGCATTTGGGGAGTGCCAAGCTCAGTTTTGTTTTGTTTTTTGTTTGTCATCTTCCATTCTGATCCCACGAGATGCAAAGAAGGGGAAAGGTCCGTCCCGGCAGAGATTCGCGTTGCCCGGATAAGGCATACTACTTAGAACAGGGGCAGCCAAGTCCCCTGAGCACACCGTTATCGACTGGGCTGTTTTTTACGGGCCTGCCCCAGCCAGGCTGACTCTCGGCACGGTCCGTATGACACACTTAGTCCGGCCCGGTGTGAGGTGAGTGTGGGGGTTGGGATATGGGTAGGTAGTGTGTAGGGAAGGGAAGTGTGTGAGCTACTTAAAGGAGGCGGCACCACAAGCGCATCGTCAGTGTTGCTGCGTCGCGAACACCCGCTGGCTGTCGGGACAGCTTATTTTCGGTACTCTCCCTCAGACTCAACTGAGTTGAATTTCTTTGGGATGCCTGCTTATTCGCACAGACAACCTACCCAGTAGGCCGTTCGCTATCCGCAACCTGCGACCCGTGCAGTGGCCTCAGCTAGGCTTCACTGCTGTAATACCGGCAAGGAATTGAAAACGGAAACATTTTGAGCTATGCAAATGCGGGAGACTATTACTTTCCGGAAATCGTGTGGAAAACCGGAGACTGTCCGATGGACTGTCAGCAACATGTGGAGAAGATCTAGCAACAATCTGGAAAGCATACCTTGGGAAAAGGGATATTCTAGAATATATGTAATTTTTGTAAACTCAGACTCCCAATGAGTAAAGAAAGTACTCAGTATCTGTTTTAAAAGCTATCTCAACGAAGCGATCAGTTTATGGTATGAGAAATTCCATATGGAGAAATTCAAATGCATTAACAATTGAAGAACCCGCCAATTTAGGAATAAGTCATTACTTATATTTCAAAGCAGCTTGGAAAACATAATTGTAACATTAACTAACGGAAATAGGTCATAGAAAACTTTTTCTTTTCAAACAATGCAAAGGAGTTATAATAACTAGCCAATTTTGTAAAAAAAAATTGTTTAATGAATTGGATACAATTCATATATGTTAAGTGCTGAAAGTCTTAGTTAGCTAATATTATTAAATCGAATATCAAAGTCCGGGAATGGATTTCAGGTTAAATATATATTAATATATTTTTAGGTAAAAGAGGAAGGATGGATCTACTAGAAGAATGGACAAACAGTACTATTTTCCGCGGCTTAATTTATGGTAGTCGCCTATTTAAATAGAAACGTAAGTCATTTCTGACAAGCTTTCCAATTCGTCTCGTCGCACGTATAGCTGGATTCCTGGCAAAGCGTTGTCGTAGATTCTGTACAGCTGTTTAACCCGATCGTAGCCGGCATGGTGCATGAGTAGTCGTATCTCGATGTGGTAATCTTTTAAACGGTTCTCTCACCGCTTGCTTGCGGCCCCGGATCTGGTCGTCCAGTTGTTCAAAATACCGTGCTCGCCGGGAAATACGACAGAATCTCCTGGCGGAAGTATCCCCAGGAGCTACATTGTATTTGGCTGGTACGGTACCAAAGGCTAACTCGGTCGGTGAGTAGCTCGGCCATTGCCCGAGGCAGCTGGTTGGTGTCCACTCCATACGAGCTTTGCGCGTTCCTCGAGTATTTCCAGAAACGATATTGAGTCAATCTCTTCGATGAAGTGGCTGCCCCATCCGCGGATGCGTTCCGCAGTGCGTGCGTTAACTTCCTTAAAGTTCCAGAAAGTCCCAGCTCGGGCGCCATTTGTAAGGACCTATCTCAGGCTGAGGAAGGCTCAGTCCGCCCAGGATTCGTACCTCTACAAGGAATTTTTAGTTCGCTAAAACTTTGTGGCGAGGGGCTGGCTGTGAGACCAAAAGCTGCCTCTTGTTATGTTACCGGGTGGTGGTAGCGGCAGGGGAAATGTTTGTACTAGCGAAATGAAAAACTGCTGACGATCGAGTTCTTTTGAATATTTAAGAATGCCTTTTATTGATGAGCGAGCTGGTGGTTATTGTGTTCAGTGGGCTGCCTTGGGAGATCGGCGGACGTCACGACTGGTGGTCGATACGTGTTTATCGTGACTGCGGGGACCTGCAAGACGGTTTTGCGGTCCCATATTTCCGTGCCTGATGGTCCCAGAGTAGCGGTGACTTGGAGCGTCCTGCTGGTCTGGCGTAATGCTGCTCATGTTTTGCCAGGCGAACCCAGACACTCGACAGGAGTGGTCCTGCGACTAGTATGGCAAAGTTCCTACGCATCTCGTCAACAGTTCCTGCACTGCTGAATCCAAAATCCTTGGCGAAGGCCTCCTGATCCTCTCGACGGCGCTTGTAGATCCAGCCGATGGTGACGCCTGGATTGGTGGTTCTCTCCGGTGTGGAATTCGCTGCCTGAGTCCTCTTCGTGGGATTCCATGGTGCTCTGTGTTGTTTCTGTGGTGTTTTTGGCACTTTTTGTTTTTGTTGTAGCACTCGCGACTGGATTTGTGTGTTTTGTTATCAGCTCTGTTCCTTTTGGCGGCCGTGTGTCCTTAATACACGTAGCCCCGTATTTAGGTTTTTCTTGAAATTTCCTTAAAGTTCCAGAAAGTCCCAGCTCGGGCGCCATTTGTAAGGACCTATCTCAGGCTGAGGAAGGCTCAGTCCGTCCAGGATTCGTACCTCTACAAGGAATTTTTAGTTCGCTAAAACTTTGTGGCGAGGGGGCTGGCTGTGAGACCAAAAGAAGAGCTCTTGTTATGTTACCGGGTGGTGGTAGCGGCAGGGGAAATGTTTGTACTAGCGAAATGAAAAACTGCTGACGATCGAGTTCTCTTTTGAATATTTAAGAATGCCTTTTATTGATAATTAATTGGTGGTTATTGTGTTGGCGGGTTTGTCGGGGGGAGAAAGAACCGATGGAGCGTCGATGCTGACGCCTGTTTAACTGCCGGTACTGTTGGCTGATAAACTGTCCAACGGTGTGATCGACGTTGGGTGAACTGCCCCGATTGATCAGCGGCACGTGCTATTTAAAGCCGGCACCTGGTGTGTGGGGCCACTGAGTCCGCAGTTCTGTCTTGGGGTGTGGGGTTCTTTCTGAGTGGGTTTGGGTTGAGGCGTTGGTGATTTTTGCTGGCTCTGCAGCTGACCCAGTGGCTGAGATTTGGGGTACGCTTTTGCTAAAATAGAATCGCGGAATTCGGGTCGGGTTGAGTGCAGTGTGGTATAGGAGTGGGTCTTTAGGTCGAATTGTATGTGAGTGTTGCTGGCTTTGCAGCTGACCTAGTGGTCGCGCTTTTGCTGAAATAGCATTGCGGAAATTGAGCAGTGTATTGGGTCGGGTTGACCATAATTGTAATTAGTAATTGGGTTGTATGTGTATCTTAGTTTGCTAACGGTATGTGTAGGGGTGTTTGTGTAGGGGTATTGTATAGGGCCATGGTCCATGGTCCGTTACAGCATGCACCTCGAACCCCGCTCCAACTTGATGAACGTAGCGAGGAAACTCAACGCGGTCAACATCGGCAACATCCTGGCAGAATTGGGTCCATTCACTCTCCAACGCCTGCGGCAAGCTTTCGTCCCAGTCCAACATGCTTCTCCACATCTTCTGAAAAATTATCTTCGCCCTTGTCAACGTTGGTCCGATTAAACCGAGGGGGTCGTAACACCGTGCGATCACTGATAGTACAGTTCGCTTTGTGTGTCGGCCAAGACTGATGTTGGGTGAAAAGGTGAATAAAAACTTGTCCCTGCGTGGATCCCATACGAGTCCAAGAGTCTTTGTAATGTCGCTCCCGTCGTCAAACTTTAGCAGGGTTTCCTTGTCGGCCTCTGGGAAGCCCCTCTCCAGAACTCGAGCACCACTTTCGCAAACGAAAACGAGAAAGAACGTACGGAGTCGCTGTAAACGCGACTCTACTTTTTTATACCCGTACTCAGTCAGTACACATGTGATTTATGTGGAATTTTCAAATGTTTGATCAGTTTTACATTTTACATTTTAACATTTGTTTGCTGCATATGTCATCTACATCTACATCAGTTCTCACAACAACACACGTACACTGCACGAGGCAGCATGTTTGAGCGTGAGTGGGTGAGTGAGAGAATCTTCAGCGACAATAAACCCGAATAAATGACTTATTTTGCTAGGAGGGGAAATTGCTTCTGAAAATTCATTTGATCATTGTGGCTACAATAATGATCCGATCTGAACCAAATTCGGGAATCTGGTAGATATGGTCATTTTCTACGATACTGCATGTTTCTTTTTTTTTCCTATCTTCAAAAATTTTCGGAGGCGGGCGGAAGGGGGCGGGGCGAAATTTTGAAATACACTTGTTCAGGTTTGGTATCACAGGAGTGTGGACAGAAAGTCTGGTTGATCTAGCTCTTATAGTTTCTGAGATCCAGGCTACACAAAATACAAAAAACCAAATCGACACGTTTTTGTGTGAGTGCGAGCGAGAGGGAGCGAAGTTTTTTCGGTTTGTTTTCCTATATTGTGGCAATAAAAATGATCCGATCCGATTCAGATTTGGTCCCCTAATAGATATGGTATTTTTCTATGATTCTGCATTTTTATTTTTATGTTATTATCAAAATTGTGGACGCCACAGATGTGCGCCCTTTGTGGGGGCGGAAGTAGGCGTGGTGAAATTTTGAAACACTTTTCTAGGAGTGAGATATCACATCAGATGGAATAAAAAGTTTGGTTGCTCTAGCTCTTATAGCCTTCGAGCAATAAGCGACAAACAAGACGGACGGACAGACGGACGGACGGACGGACAGACAGGGCTATATCGACTCAAAATATATATACTTTATAGGGTCGGAAATTGTTCCTTCTCTATGTTACACACATCCACTTTTTACCACAAATACAATATACCCTTTTATTCTTCGAGTACGGGTATAATTACCACGAACAAGGAGTTGTGTGGTTTTATGCATGACCTTCCGCACTTCTTCAACGGAATCGCCTCCTGATATCATGTCATCAACATAGAAGTCCCGCAAAACGACTTTCGAGCCTAACGGATACGACAAAGACTCATCCATGGTGAGTTGCT
Organism: Drosophila bifasciata; assembly: GCA_009664405.1. Lineage (NCBI taxonomy): Eukaryota > Metazoa > Arthropoda > Insecta > Diptera > Drosophilidae > Drosophila > Drosophila bifasciata. The sequence goes on from CM019044.1 coordinate 26,955,180, forward strand.
GCATTGCACGAATGGCGAAAAATGAAGCAGGCTTGGTGCCATACGTGACCGTGTCCAGCTGAAAGACTTGGATATTGTCTTTGGGTGAGTCACGCCACAAGATACATTGTAACAGTGAATGTGGCTCTGTCACGCGCACACATCGGTATATCTTACAGATGTCTTCGGTAATTCCAATAGGAAATGTACGAAACCGCACTAGAGTGGTGAATAGCTTTACCTGAATTGTGGGCACTGCCATTAGGAGCTCTCATTCAACGAGAATCCAGACGACGTCACTGCGGAGCAATCGAACACGACCCTTAACTTTGTGGACGAACTCTACTCTTTCAGAACGCAATGGTGCGGCAAGAAGTATTTACACTATTGAATTATACTATTGAAGTAGATTGAATCTACTTTTGAGCTAGGCACAGACGACATATGCTTGAGGTCTATGTATTCCTTAATGAATGCTGCGTATTGCTCCTTAACCTTAGGACTTCGACTAAACTCACGCTCAAGGTTCTCAAATCGCCTTTTTTGCCTGCAAAACGAATCGCCTAGCAGACCTACATCACGCTTCATCGGCAAATGAACGGAGTATTCCCCCGTAAGCAACCTACTGTAGTGTTGCTTGAAGTGCTCTTCACAATGAAACTCTTCTGTGGACATCCTTGAGATTGGCTCGTAGACATATTCTACTTCCCAGAACTGACGAACCAACTCATCTAACTGAACAACGGGGGTAGGCGCAGACGTTGATCATTGCGATTGCAGCCTCACAAGAACACCCATACAAGGAGTGTCTTTTGAAGCAATGGCAATCTCGAAGCTAAATGGATTTGGCCGACGCAAAGCAATTCAAAAAATAGATCTGTTCCAATGAGAAAATAAATTCGCTGTGGTACGAAAAACGACGGATCAGCAAGCTGTATATTCAACGGTACGCTCCAAGATTCAATGTTGAAAGAATGGTAAGGCTGCTGGTCTGTTATCCGCGGAGCTACAACGGCCCTCAGGGTTGCTGCATACTCCGAGATGAGAGTTTAGGACGAGATCGACTGAATAGCCTTCTGTTGAGAAGCTGACGTCTCAAATGCCTGAGACTGCAGCCAACGATTTGATTTTTGCGAAGTTTTACCTGCTCCACAAACCGAGAAGTGACTAAATGAACTTGAAACCAGAATCCAAGAGAGCCCGACATGGTACAAACGGGCCAGCCAGACCCTTGATGAGCACAACAGCTGTTGCTAGAAGCACCACATCAGACGAGATACGAGAGGACTGGGGCGCGCTGGGCGAAACTGTAACCATCGCGCTAGGTTGGGCAAAGCTGGGGATGACAACGGCAGATTGATCCATGGAATGCGCAGATACAGGCGATGGCATATAATAAAGCAGCGTTTGGTGCTTTGATTGGCAGCTACGGCAGGGACCTGATCGGCAATCTCGCATCTGATGGCCTTTGTCCGTAAATGCCTTCAACTTGCCAACCGATGAGTCCACGCGCTCCAGCCCAAATACCTCTCTGATGTGTGAATGTAGGAAAAGACGTTTATTACTAAATCGTTTTTTAAGGATATCTAAAGCAATCGTATAGTTGGCCTAGTTTATCTCCAACGAACTAATTGTGCCGCGCCGCTCAAGCATGATCGCAAATGTTGCAACTTTTCGATACAACTCAGATCAGCTTCACTATCAATCACCGCCGTGAACATTGAATAAAAACTTGACCACTCGGTATAGGCTCCGCTGAACTTGGGCAGCTGCAGCTGCGGTAAGCGAAATCGATTGGCCATATACGTTATGGACCACGTTTCGTTGGGATTTATCCGAAAAGTGGAACAATGCGTAGGCCTTGAGAGCTTGCCTAACTTACGCTGCAGGATGGTTTTCATTTTCAGCAAGGCAGTGCCGAACTGCCCAGGGAAGCATTAGCTTGAAAATCCTGACCAATCGGTCATGAGCGACATAAAAATTTGACTGCAATTTGTCCATCAGATCTAGAAAGCCCTTCAGATCATACTCGTCCAAGCGGCGCAACTTTTCAACGTCCAATTGGGAGTACAGGGCCTGAAGTCGGTCGAAGATGACCCTTGTCTTGAGGTTGAAGAATGCAATCCGGCTAGTAGCTGGATCAGCACTAGCCACCACTTCACCAACTGGAGCGCAACTTGACGGCGTAACATCCGAGGCAGACGCGAATATTTATATTGTCATCACTCATTTTTTTAGTTTTTAATTTATTTATTTGATTGTCTAGTTCACGGTAACTCTTCACGACACAGAGTTTTTCGAGCCGTTTGCGCAACTCTAACGATGCGCGCGCAACGATAAAGGCAGCGAATGCGGGAAAGCTGCAACTATAAAAGCAACGGCGAACGTCCGTACGTATGTATGCACGTTTATATGCACTGCACCAGCACTGACGGCGAAAGCGACGACCGAAAATGCAGCGGAATCAAGCAGCGCACATACGATTGTGCTGTATATATGTACCCGAGCGGTTCCGATTCCGTTATTGCTGCTGTTAGCACACAATAAATATTTTACACTATATAAAACTGACTTCCCGATTATGTTTTTATGTTTCCCACGAAAACCACGATACACACGGATATCTCGGTAGAACATCCAAAATGTTGTGAGCTGCCTGCCTTTTTCCGACCGCTTTGAGATAAAATCCACATAAAGTAAAAAACGCGAAATCGTTAAACATAAACTTGACTTTTTATTCTGTGACAAATTATGCAGCGACAAATTCACGACGTGTGTTCGTGGCGAAGGGTTATTGAATTTATAACAAATATTTGGCTAGTGTCGTTGGACTATACAACTTCGCTCTGCTCTCAAGAGAAACTCAGCCCGCTCAACGCTATGCACTCGGGCCTCGCTCGACCGCAAAAATAATCTGCGAAAAGTGAGCGAGCGTGCACTATACAGTGCAGTAATTAAGAGCGACAGCTATCGCAAAGAGCTTGTTGCCAGCGGCTGGGATTGATGTAGTCAATTAGTTTTTGAGCACTCTAGTCTCAAATTTTTTCTCGATGTATCTGTGGTCAGGGCAGAAAATGGTCCTCTAGGACTTTCTAGGCTCGATTAAGTCTGACATTTTTGTGAGACACTAGAGTGAAAGTCAATGATGACCTCCTGTCGGTTCTTTTATAATGAATGTGGGGTCGTTACCACGATTAAAATTACCATATTAGAGTCAGGATAAAAAGCTAAACAGTGACTCACCCTCGCATTTTGTGTCCGAGCTCCCATTGTGTGTGTGCAGCAGCCTATTAAAAAGGCCTATGTCCGAACTTTTGCTGTCGCTGCTTAGCGCGCGCGTATCAGTTTTCCTGGAGGGATCGCTTTCCTCGTGCGCCATGTAGGACGACACCAACCTCCAGGTGTGTCCTTGAAGCTCTAGGCCCCAACTACCGTGTTGTCGCCGTTGCTTTAAAGAGTTGTGGAGCAGAAAGATGTTAGGTGCTTTCTAACAAGTATACAGGTGCAATTTTTACCTTCGTTTGACAGCAGCGAAGAAGCATATACTCTTTCGTCGCTAATCCACAGACCTTGGTCTCCCTACTACCCAAGGCTCCTGGACTAGGACTACATCTGCTCCGCTCTCAACCAGGCGAAGTATTGCGACATGCTGCTGCTTTACAGTGGTGAAGATTGGTTTTGACGTACCCGTAGGGTCATCATCAGGCTTCTCCTCCCACTGTAACATCGGCGTCGGTGTCGTCGACGATATCGTCGTCCTCCCACAGGGGCCGCGAAGTCATGCTCGACTGGGTTGTCGACAGGACGCGCCTCGGCCGCTGCATCCGACTTATACACCTTTATGGTGACTGAGCTGAAGACGAAGTTCAGCTCTCTTCTAGCTGCCTATATCGGGGCCAGCGACTATTTGTTGAGGACGACCACCGTTTGGTTTGTGGGTCTTTCGTCCTATCCACCTTCACCACCTTCAGTCCGAGAAGGAAGAGTGGGTTTGCCATATCTGCAACATCTTCGGGATTCGGTCTGGCTCTTGAAGGGCAGGCACCCACCCTCTCGCCCTCGGTCTACTGGGCACCTCGCTCCAGTCAACAGCGACAAGCTTCGCCCCTGGGTAGACCTCCCCGACTTGTGCCACCGCTGCTTTGTACAGCTGTACGGATCGCACGTCTTCGCAGGCTATTATTTTGATCGTACCCTGATACCACCCCATGTCTTTGCAGACTGGTGGGGGGTCGGGCTCAGGTTGCAGCATCTCGAAGCAGCGGTCGGCCAGTGCCGCTTCCACCCCCTTCCACAGGCTCCTTGGAATTTTTGCATCCGCGCTGCCTTTGTCAAGGACGCCAATTAGCGTCCTCTCCTTGACAATCTGCACGAATGAAACATTCGGCAGCACCCTGGAGCGCTTTGGGGCGGGCTCCAGTGTCTCCTGCGAGCGCTGCCTCTTTGGTGGGGCCTCCTTCTTCACCTCCTCCTTGCCCGAAGTTGGGGAGCACCCTAGAGCCCCTCCACCTTCTTCAAACTACTGTTCCGATGGGCTGGACGTCATCGTGGCGCTCTGCCTACGGAGGGTGTTGCCAGCCCTCCGTCTTTGGCATATGAATATTTAGTGGCTTTGAGAGCACTGGTCGTGGAGACTGAAACCTTACCAGCAGGCAGGCAGCCGCAGGGATTGCATTGCCGTTCTGCCAAAAGGTGTCGGTTTTGGGAGCCGATTCGCCACCCACCCCAGAACTGGGATGGGACCCCTTAGGGTTCGCCCCTGCGCTTGTCGCCAAGCAGGATTTTCCTTTCCTTTTTTAGAAAACAATTTTTCACACAAAAATTTATAAAAACTAAATCTATCATAAAATGATAGATGATCATATCATGTAAAATCTGCTGATTTCATCGTTTTGCATTTGAGCACACGTACATTTTGTAGTCAATCTAAGTGTTTTCACAGAGTGCCACAAAATGTTTACAAACACTCATTAATTTAATTTACATACATATGTACATACATACTTCCTTCATTCTTGAGGAACCTATTTATGGAAGATAAATATTTTTTTTTGTGCAAACCATGCCACATTCTCTGGCTATCATTTAAAAAACCGCTGTGTATGAGTTAATCTGACTCTGACGTGAACGAGCTGCTGACACTGCTGGACAATCTAACACTGACTTCCGACGACAACCGAAACGAGAAAGAACGTACGGAGTCGCTGTAGGCGCGACTCTACTTTTATACGTACTCAGTCAGTACACATGTGATTTATGTGGAATCTTCAAATGTTTTATCAGTTTTTACATTTTACATTTTACATTTGTTTGGTGCATCTGTCATCTATAGTAC
>CM019044.1:26960793-27006572 GCA_009664405.1 Drosophila bifasciata
CCACCTTCTGGTTGATCTCAGCCTGCATCTTCGGGTTTTCGGGTAGTATCGCTGTTTAATCGGTGCAGCATCACTCATCGTGATTGTATGCACCGCCATGCGACACTCCTTTTAACCTTTAAATTCTTCTAATTCTTTTGGCCAAGAATTCCTTGACTGACTCTTCCTCAGACCAACCACCACCCACGCCTTCTTCGGACTGCCACCCTCGCCTGCTTTCTGACTCCTCTGTGGTCTCCAGGATTGCCACCGATAGCCTTTCCTCCAACCGCTCATTTCGCCGACCTTTCGCGGGGATCACGACCCTGTGCCCCCGCACAGGTCACTTCTGCTCCGACTGCGATGATGAAGTTCCATCAGGACCAGCGAATCGATGACTCCGGGTAAGACGAGAAGAGTCATCGGCACTTTCGGTGTCGAAGGCCAGCTCCACTTCGAGTTGGGTGGTTATGGCCTGACTGCGTCCGTCAGCCAGCCATTTCTTCCGGACCTCTCTCATTTGGCCCTCCGCACGAAGCTGCAATGCCAGCTCGTAGCTGACAAGCTGCTTGTGGCCCTGTGTCGACCGTGGCCTTCCATTTCTTTTTCCCGCGATTCCCACCACGGCCGACAACTGATCCTCCTCCGCGGTGAGTCCACGGATTGTTTTCGGGCCTCATCCTGCGACCCGGCACGGCCCTTCTCGGCGTGGGGAAACCTCTTAAACGCCCGGCTCGTGAATTGCAATTGTCGGTGATCATCACCAGCGGGCACTCCGAAACGGGCTAAAATGCGTTCCCTGAACGCCTTTATTAGTGCCTCCGTGGTGGCCTTTCTAAGTGGCACCAATTCGGTCCACTCCGAGAAGCGATCCACCAACACTAGCAGCACTAGCCCATGGTTCTTCCGGTACCTGGGTGAGCATCTTTCCGGCCGCCTGTAGTTGACTGAAGCGAACCGGAGGCACGTCTCACACTTTCGGACGTATGCCCTCCACATCCCGGTACATTCCTGGCCAATAGTATCGGGCGGCTATCCTCGTCATGGTCTTCCTGCCGCCTGCGTGACCCGCTTTGCGGCGGTCATGATTCTCCTTCATGACTCGTTCACGAAGGTCTTTGGGCACGCACAGCTTCCACGCCGCTACCTCTCTTCGTCGCCAGCTCTGTGCGGTATATGCCGGTACCCGCCAATTTCCTCCCACGTAGTCCGGGGTTTTTCCGGTTCCCTCCTCATTTTTCTCCTTTAATTTTATTATCCATCCGCACGGCCCTCCTGGACCCGCGGCGATATTCTCCTCCCCGTCACTCCGCAAACACCGCTCCTCCATGGGCTGGCGAGATAGCGCATCGGCCGCGATGTTGAGCTGCCCTTTCCTGTACGCTATCTCGAGTCGTATTGCTGCAACTCAATGCCCATCTGGCGATCCTTCCTGTCGGGCTTTCGATCCTGTTCAACCACTTCAATGCCATGTGGTCGGTGACAACCTTGAAGTGGTATCCTCCAGGTATGGTTTGAGCTTCCTCACATTTTCACTATGGCCAAACATTTCGCTTCTCCGTGGCTGAATAATTCTTTCTCCGCCCCGTTCAGGTTCGGCTGGCGTAGGAAATTACCCTTTCTCCGTCTCTTGCGTAAGGTTGCCCCAAACCATAGTCACTGGCGTCCGTCTGCAGCACAATTTCTTTGAAATCCGGGCACGCCAGCACGGGGGTCCGCCACCACCCTACTTTTCGGCCTCAAATGCCTGCTGCTGCTCGGGCGCCCACTCCCACTTCGCCTTTTTTCTTTAGTAAGGCGCTGAGTGGTGCACCATCGTGGCAAACCCCGGCACGAAACGCCGGTACCACGGAGCCACCACGAGGGCCAAGTACTGGCGCAGTTCTTTCACGTTTGCGGGTGGCGAGGAGCTCCGCAATTTGCGGCCACCTTCTCTGGGTCGGTGCATATCCTCTCCTGTCAACAAATGGCCAGATACCGCAACTCCCTTCGAAAGAATTGGGACTTCTCCACGTTCAGCTTCAAATTGGCTTGTTTTAATCGCCTGAATACCTCCTCTAGGTTTCGTTGATGCTCCTCCTTGGTGCGGCCAATTACTATAATGTCGTCCTGATACGCGAAGGCGTGCGGCATCATCTCTGGACCGATCACCTGGTCCAGCGCCCTTTTGAAACGTGGCTGACGCTGAGTGTAGGCCAAACGGCATCACCTTCCACTGGAACAGACCCTTGCCTGGCACCGTGAACGCCTTGTATTTTCGGCTGTCTGTTTCCAGTGGGATCTGCTCAATGCCCGTCCTTCAGGTCAAGCTGCTGATGAAACGCGCTTCTCTCAGCTGGTCAGAATGTAGTCGATTCGCGGCATGGGGTATGCGTCCTTGATGGACTTCGAGTTAATTTGTCGAAAGTCAACGCACAACCTCCACTGCCCGGTCTTCTTTTTTAACCATCACGATGGGGAGCTATACGGGCTCTTCGAGGGCTCGATACACCCCTTCTCCAGTAGCTCGTCCACCTTCTGGTTGATCTCAGCCTGCATCTTCCGGGTTTTCGGGTAGTATCGCTGTTTAATCGGGTGCAGCATCGCACTCATCGTGATTGTATGCACCGCCACATGCGACACTCCCTTTAACCTTTTTAAATTCTTCTAATTCTTTGGCCAGAATTCCTTGACTGACTCTTCCTCAGACCAACCACCACCCACGCCTTCTTCCGGACTGCCACCCTCGCCTGCTTCTGACTCCTCTGTGGTCTCCAGGATTGCCACCGATAGCCTTTCCTCCAACCGCTCATTTCGCCGACCTTTCGCGGGGATCACGACCCTGTGCCCCGCACAGGTCACCTCTGCTCCGACTGCGATGATGAAGTTCCATCCAAGGACCAGCGAATCGATGACTCCGGGTAAGACGAGAAGAGTCATCGGCACTTTTCGGTGTCGAAGGCCAGCTCCACTTCGAGTTGGGTGGTTATGGCCTGACTGCGTCCGTCAGCCAGCCGTACTTTCTTCCGGACCTCTCTCATTTTGGCCCTCCCGCACGAAGCTGCAATGCCAGCTCGTAGCTGACAAAGCTGCTTGTGGCCCCTGTGTCGACCGTGGCCTTCCATTCTTTTCCCGCGATTCCCACCACGGCCGACAACTGATCCTCCTCCGCGGTGAGTCCACGGATTGGTTTCGGGCCTCATCCCTGCGACCCCGGCACGGCCCTTCTCGGCGTGGGTCGCGGGGCGTTCCCTTTTCGGCAGCACTGCCATGTGGCTACGCCAACCTTTCCGCACATCCAGCAGAAAGTTGGTGGTCGCCCTTGGCATGCCTGCGCGCCAGTGCTCGTCGCTCCCCACACCGACGACACGCTTGGGAGGGATTCTTCACGAATCCCCCCTTCCACATTGGAATGCGTCTGGCCGTCGGCCATTGGCCTTGACGAGTTACTGTCCTGCCGAACGCCACGGTTCGGCTCATCCTGGCAGCGCCGACACACTTCCGCCGCGGTCGATTTCGTGAATGGGTTGGATGCCCTCGCTCGCCCCACTGGACTTTCCCCTCTGGAATTCCGCGTGATCCTTTTCAGGGCCTCGAATTCATCGGCCAACGCCATCATGTGGTCCAGGTCTCTGCATCTGTGTGGTCTGATGAAAATCCGCAAATCTGGCATGCTGTTGTCGCGGATGAGTTCCAGCTGCTCCTCTGGCGTGCATTTGAGGGGTCGCATGAGGGTCTGCATTTCCACCATGTAGTCCTTGAACGGCTCTCCCCACCTCTGCTTCCTGTGGCGTACTTCCTGCAGCAGCTTTTCGAAATACCCCCGGGGCAAGAAGTAGGCCTGAAAACTGGCCGCGAAGGCATTCCATGTCTGCCACTGGCGGTTGTTCGCGATGAACCACATCAACGCCCTGCCCTTCAGCAGCTCTGGCATGGCCCTGGGGATTGGATCTCGGTCCATACCATACATGTCCGCCGACCACTCGATCTGCTCAAAAAACTCCAATGGTTTTCGCCGTCCCCCATCAAAAACGAAAGACCATTCCTCACCTGCTTTTGCGCATAGTTCAGGCGAGGCGGCCTCCCTGACTGCGCTTCAGGCACCTCCCGTTCCTCCTCGGGTTGGTTTCCTCCACGCCTCTCGGCCTGCCGTCCGACTTGCCCGGCCTACGCTCGCTGGCCGCGGTCTGCTGGGTCCCGGCCTGAGCGAGTGGCTCATTTCGGGGATTGCCAGACTCGCTATGAGTTCCTCTTGGAACTCGCCTGGCAACACACTGACGATGGGCCCGCGCCTGCTGGCAATGGCAGGCGCTCGTACACCTCCGCCTTGTCTTCGGTTGGTGGACCGGGTGAGGCTCTGCCTGCCCGCATCTCCCACACCTCCAACCTGGCGGCGTACTCTGGCTCCGCCTCGTTCTTCTCCACACAATCTTTAAACACACGCCGCATCTCGGCCACTGTTCCCTCCAACTTCACCCCGAATGCCAAGGCACACTGGATCAGCTCCTCCTTCCATTGCCGATTCCTCATCTTAAACTTCCCAAAATTTCACTTCTGTTCCTTGTTTCTTGTTTATTGCGAGGCCCCACGTTGGGCGCCAGTTGTAACGAACCGTTTCTTTCCGATCTGATCAGCAGGGCTGTCTCTCAGCGGCCGACGAGCTCGTTGCAACAAAAATTTATATGTTGCTCGCGAAGACAACAAAGGAAACGCACAGGTGGTTTTTGGGGAAATATATAATAATAACTCTTTATTGGTATCTTACGCCTAAGGATCTTACGCGCTAATCTTTAGAATATGCTACCTGCTGGGCCTCCGCTGGCCTTCCGCTGGCGACTTTGGCTTCGCACTACCACCGCTTGGTTCCTCGGCTTAGCGTGGCTCCCGCGTGCTATGGCTGGGGGGTTCTGACGTGACAACCGCCTCGTCCGCCACTCACAGCTCCGCACACTCTGGGCTCACCCTTTTGCTGTTACTCACCTAAGCGGTGAGTGTATCCTGCGTGCCACTCGTCTTTTTATACTTCAGCTCCTTTTTGGGGTGCTCATGATTTCTCCACTCGCGTCGCACGATCACTGACTGCGTTTCCCGTCACTCGGCTATATTCGCGCACTGTCCGCTTACTGCTCCTCGGCGTAAATGTCGCGCCGCTGTCGCCGGGCTTCCTTATACCCTCAGGCGACGCCGGCGCCCGTGTCGCTGCCTAGCAACAACGGGACAACCACGCGTTCCGTCGGTACTTTTCCATCGCGCCTCCGCGGGTTTCCACCGCTTTCTTAACGGGACCAAGCCGGTGGCGTGATCTCATGCCCATATTTGGGCATGCGCTGGACCACTGCCGGCCCGATCCCGCCGTCCTGAGCGGCGTGAGCGCCGCTCTGGGCGCTCCTCCATTCCCCGGCCTCGGCACCAGGCGTGCTTTCACGGCCACCCTTGGCCATGGGCTGGGCTACCGCCCCGCGCGTCCGCCAACCACTCCTTGTTTTGGTCGGCTCTCTGGCCCGGCCGAATTCGCCGTGCTCTCTCCGGCTTAACCCTATACCGGCCCCTGTGAGGAAATTCAATTCCTCACTATGTTGTCGAGCTGCCTGCCTTTTCCGACCGCTTTGAATAAAATCCACATAAAGTAAAACGCGAAATCATTAATTATAAACTTGACTTTATTCTATGACAAAATTATGCAGCGACAAATTTTCGACGTGTGTTCGTGGCGAAGGGTTACTGAATATATAACAAATATTTGACAAGGGTCGTTAGACAATACAACTCCGCTCTGCTCTCAAGAGAAACTCAGCCCGCTCAACGCTATGCACTCGGGCCATAATCTGCGATAAGTGAGCGAGCGTGCACTATACTTAACAGTAATTAAGAGCGACAGCTAGCGCAAAGAGCTTGTTGCCAGCGGCTGCCCAAACAAGACGATTTAAGTCATCTTGAGTGTCCGGGCACCGTGGTGCCATGATGGGGAACAGTTCCTCCATTTTTTACTATATCTATCCCAGTTTTGATTTCCTGGGATTGATGTAGTCAATTAGTTTTGAGCACTCTAGTCTCATTATTTTCTCGATGTATCTGTGGTCAGAGACGAAATGGTCCTCTAGGACTTTCTAGCTCTCGATTAAGTCTGACATTTTGTGAGACACTAGAGTGATGGTCAATGACCTCCTGTCGGTTCTTTTTAATGAATGTGGGGTCGTTACCACGATTAAAATTACCATATTAGAGTCAAGGATAAAGCTAAACAGTGACTCACCCCTCGCATTTGTGTCCGAGCTCTCCCATTGTGTGTGCAGCAGCCTATTAAAAGGCCTATGTCCGAACTTTTGCTGTCGCTGCTTAGCGCGCGTATCAGTTTTCCTGGAGGGATCCGCTTTCCTCGTGCGCCATGTAGGACGAAACCAAGCTCAGGTGTGTCCCTTGAAGCTCTAGGCCCCAACTTTACCGTGTGTCGCCGTTGCTAAAGTTGTGGAGCAGAAAGATGTTAAGGTGCTTTCTAACAAGTATACAGGTGCGAATTTTACCTTCGTTTGAGCAGCGAGTAGCTTATACTCTTTCGTCGCTAATCCACAGACCTTGTCTCCTACTACCCAAGGCTCCTGGATTAGGACTACATCTGCTCCGCTCTCAACCAGGCGGAGTATTAGGGCAGCTGCTGCTGCTTTACAGTGGTGAAGATTGGTTTGACGTACCCGTAGGGTCATCATCAGGCTTCTCCTCCATTTGTAACATCGGCGTCGTCGACGATATCGTCGTCCTCCCGACACAGGGCCGCGAAGTCATGCTCGACTGGGTTGTCGACAGGACGCGCCTCGGCCACTGCATCCGACTTATACACCTTTATGGTGACTGAGCTGAAGACGAAGTTCAGCTCTCTCTAGCTGCCTATATCGGGGCCAGCGACATTTGTTGAGGACGACCACCGCTTGGGTCTTTCGTCCTATCCACCTTCACCACCTTCCAGTCCGAGAAAGGAAGGAGTGGGTTGCATATCTGCAACATCTTCAGGATGCGGTCTGGCTCCTTGAAGGAGTCAGGCACCCACACTCTCGCCCTCGGTCTACTGGGCACCTCGTTCCAGTCAACAGCGACAAGCTTCGCCCCTTGGTAGACCTTTCGACTTGTGCTACCGCTGCTTTGTACAGCTGTACGGATCGCACGTCTTCGCAGGCTATTATTTTGATCGTACCCTGATACCACCCCATGTCTTTGCAGACTGGTGGGGGCCGGGCTCATTTGCTGCAGCATCTCGAAGCAGCGGTCGGCCAGTGCTGCTTCCACCCACTTTCACAGGCTCCCAGGAATTTTTTGCATCCGCGCTGTTTTGTCAGGACGCCGATTAGCGTCCTCTCTTTTGGCAATCTGCACGAATGAAACATTCGGCAGCACCCTGGAGCGCTTTGGGGGCGGGCTCCGGTGTCTCCCTGCGAGCGCTGCCTCTTTGGTGGGGGCCTCCTTCTTCGGCACCTCCTTGCCGAAGGGGGAGGCACCCTAGAGGCCCACTCCACCTTCTTCAAACACTGGTCGATGGGCTGGACGTCATCGTGGCGCTCTGCCTACGGAGGTGTTGCCAGCACTCCGTCTTTCGGCATATGAATTTTTAGTGGCTTGAGCACTGGTCGATGGATACTGAAACCTTACCAGCAGGCAGAGCAGCCGCAGGATTGCGTACCCCGTTCTGCCTGTGTCGGTTTTGGGAGCCGATTCGCCACCCACCCAGAACTGGGATGGGACCTGTAGAAAATTCGAAACTATTTTAGTTATATTTGCTTGATGTCTTTACTTAGGCTTGAGACGCGGGAATTAGCAGTACAGACCAGAGCTGTGGGCGGCGATAAAGAGCGATCAAAATAAACCGTGCGAAACGAAGTTCAATTTACGAGTGCTTTATTCCCACGCATCGCTTTGTCGGCTATGCTGCGGGCGTGTAGTTACATGTTGCTTGGATTTACAGTGGCGGGACTTCATGTCGTAACCTTACGAACTACATTGCATTTCATACATAACTCCATTGCTTTCTACTTAATTATTATTATATGGTGTAACGACATTCCGGCCGCCTTGAACGACCGCACGTCGGGCTTCAACGTATCGGCAAAAGTGCTAACTTATGGATTGGGCGTCTAATCACGCCCCTTCCTGTTCGCACCTCTGCCACCCTGACCTTGCCGTCTGCTCCCACGACGACGCTGGTGACCCTGCCAGTGATCCATCGCTGCGGCGGCGTATGGTCGTTGTGGACCACCACCATGGCGCCGACGTCGATGTTGGCCTCTGGGGTTTGCCACTTGCTGCGTCCCTGCAGGTTGTGGACGTAGTCCTTCGACCAAACCTGCCAGAACCGTCGTTTGAGCTCGGAGAGTAGTTGCCACCTCTTGGTAAAGGTGGTACCGCTGCTCCGTCCGTCTGGCTCGAACCCTTGCGGCAGCGAACGAAGGGGCTGGCCGATCAAAAGTGGCCTGGCGTGAGCACCTCTCCGTCGTTTGGATCCGTGCTGGCTGGAGTGAGCGGCCTGGAGTTCATGATGGCCTCGGCCTCGGCCAACACGGTCCCTCACCTCTCGCTCTCCGTGAGCGCGGCGTCCGCGACCTGCCGCACGATCAGGAGCTTCGCTGACTTGACGGCCGCCTCCCCATAAACCGCCGAAGTGCGGTGCTCGCGGGGATGAACCTCCACTCCATCCCTTGCTCCGCCGCGAACGTCCTCAGGCTGGACTGCTGCTCCTCGAACGCTTCCTGAAGCCTCTGCAGCTCGTTCCGGGCTCCGACGAAATTTGTCCCGTTGTCGGAATACATCCTCAGCGGAACGCCACGTCTTGCGATGAAGCTTTTAGAGACAAAAGAAAACAATTAGTCGACAGGTCTGGGACAAGCTCTAAATGGACGGCCTTTGAAGCGAAACACACAAATACCGCGATGTACATTTTGAGCGGCTGACGACCTCGAATCCGAAGCGAGACGTTGATGGGACCACAAAAGTCTACCCCGCAAATCAGGAACGGACGACCTTCCCTAAACCTGTCTGCTGGAAGATTCCCCATAATCTGACCCATCAATTTAGGTTTATATCGAAAACAGTGGATGCATCTCCTTACTATGCGAGTGCATTCTCGACGTGCATTTACTAGCCAAATCTCTTGTCTCAGCAAACTTACTAATGTCTTTGCATTGGCGTGACAATTTTTAAAATGCAGGTTCCTTAAATAGAGTTCGACGAATTGACTCTTGGCGGGAAGTAGAACCGGAAACTTAGCCTCTATTGGCACTGGAGCATGCAACAGCCTTCCTCCGACCCTGATAAGTGTAAACGATCGCCCCTCCTCTGATCTTTTTTGGATAAAAGTGGCCATCATCTGCAGGCTCGGTTGCAGCGTATGCCCTTTCTTCAGCTTCTTAAACTCTTCAGAGAAGACGCTTCGCTGAACCAGCTCCATCAATTTTAGAGACGATTGCTGCAACTCCTTTGCAGTTAGCTCCCTGTAACGTTCCTTGTTCTTGCCGATATTAGCAAATCGGTATACATACGCAAAAACTCGAACTAATTTGGGGTACGACGAAAAACGAGAAAATATTTCATTTGAAAACGAGTTCGCAACGCCAATTAGAACCTGGGCGGACCGTTTCGCCTCGGAGTTCTTCACATCATCTGGGATGTCAAAATGCGGGTTCTCTGGCCAACAATGCTCAGGCTCACATAAAAATTTTCGGACCTTCTAGCCATATGGACTCCAGGAGCTCAGGCACTTCGCATCCACGAGACGCCAAGTCCGCTGGATTCAACAGCGATGGGACATGACGCCACGTAATGCCCTGACATAGCTCCTGAATCATGGCTACTCTATTTGAGACAAATACTGCAAGTGACGACGGTTGGGTTTTAATCCAATGTAGCGTTATTTCTGAATCCGTCCAGAAAAATACGCTCTCGATTCGACACTTTTCCAAAACTTGCTTTTACGTAGGCCCAAAAATTGCGCCAATACCGCTGCGGCGCACAATTCGAGCCTCGGGATGGTCTTTGTTTTAGGGGAGCTACTTTTGCTTTCCCAGCGATCAATCGAACGTACGTTTGACCTTCGAAAAGCGCTCGCACATAAATGCAGCACCCATACGCTTGACTAGACGTGTCCGCGAAGCCATGCACCTGAATCGACGAGCACCCACTAGCCATAACGTACCGAGGCACGGCTATTTTTTCAAGATCACACAAGTTTAGCTTTAGCCTCTCCCAGCTTGTATGCAGTGACATTGGGATGGCTTCATCCTAATCCAGCTGAAGCTGCCACAGCTTCTGGAGGAAAATTTTCGCTGTTATGCTGATTGGACTAAGTAGCCCAAGCGGATCAAACAGTCGAGCACTAATTGACAGAATGGTGCGCTTAGTCGGATTCAAGTTTGTGAAGCTATCTTCCAAGTGATACCGGAACGTATCTGTTCTTAGACTCCACCTCATCCCCAATGTTTTGGTCGAATCGGCGTCATTGAATGATAAAGATTTATCCTCATTGTTTACATCCATTAGTTCTGGATGGTTCGAAAACCATTTCGAAAGCTGAAACCCTCCGGCGCCAAGAATCTCAGACACCTGATCGCAAATCGACTTCAGCGTGTCTACGTCATCGGCTCCTGTCAGCATGTCGTCTACATAAAAATCACTGCAGATCACCTCAGAACCCTTTTGTGGGTGTCTCTGTGGCGTACACCGAGCTCGTGCAAACAACGAATGGCAAGGAAAGGTGCTGCGGAAGTACCATAGGTAACTGTGTTCAACCGAAAAATTTGCAATTGATCGGTGGGATGTTCTCGCCACACGATGAGTTGGAACTTCCGGTCTTTTACGGCCACATCCACTTGCCTATACGTTTTCGAAACGTCTGCCGTTAAAGCATACCGATTCAGCCGAAATCGAACGAGTGATAAAAATAGTTCCCTCTGAATAGTAGGTCCCACCATAAGTAAATCGTTTAATGACCACCCAGTTGTGGTCTTGCTCGACGCGTCAAAAACGACTCGAAGCTTGGTGGAACTGCTATCAGGCCTCAGGACGCACTGGTGTGGTATAAAATAATGTGGTCCTGGCGGAATCGCGTTGTCTATCGGAGACATATGGCCGAGCTCGATATATTCTTTCATGAAACTCAGATACATGTCTCTCAGCTCACTCTCTTAACGTTCGTCGCTCTAACGATAAGAAACGACGTTTTGCGACCTCGAAGGACGACCCCAACGATACTGGGTCTGTCTTAAAAGGCAACGGTATTTGAAACCTTCCGGTCGGTAAATTGCAGACAGTGGCTTTGAAAAACTCTTCGCATGCCAGCTGCTCTGTCGAATTTGTTTGAGCATGTTTTTCTTCTGGCGTTGCATCTATCTATCTCCAGTCTTTCGACCATTTGAGACAGAGAGTCTTCTTCCGGTGCTACACGACGACCGGCTTCTCCAGTCAGACTTGCTACACCGACCAACCTACCCAAAAGGGTCTTTTGCAACAATGGGGCCCCTTCACCCAGTTTTATTTGGCCTGTGCACAACAGATCGAAGAACGAGTCTGCTCCAATCAGCATACCTACCTTTTGAGGTCGATGGAATGCTGAATCTGCCAACTCCACATTCGCAGGAATTTTCCACTGCTTAATGGGCAGACTTCTGTCAGGCTGCTGATTGGTAATGCTGCTAAGAACCCAGAAATCTGCTACGAAACTATGGTTATTTAACCTGGAGTATATTGTCGTCGAGACTTCACTCCTCGACACCGAGCTTGACTTGCCTACAGATGTCACTGTCAGGCAACGGTTGACCCTTGCCAACCTTAGCGATTGCGCTAGACTTTCTGTCATGAAATTGACCTGTGAACCCGAATCAACAACACTCTTGCTAAGTGAACTTGGCCAAATCTGTCCCGAACTCTTACCACTGCTGTGGCAAGGGATGACATGCTCGGGCTCACTGGATGCCTGCTTCACCTGCGCAGGATGGGACGATCCTTGTACCCTATTGACTGACTTTTCTGCGCTCTGAGCTGCGTATCTATGCAAGAGGGTGTGATGCCTCTGTGAACAAACTCTGCACTTAGAGGATGTGCACTGAGAGACCCTATGTCCAGATTGGAGGCAATTAATGCATAATTGCTTGCCTTTTGCGAACTCGAAACGCTCCAAGACGGGTATTGCCCCAAATCCCTGGCAGTTTCCGATCGAATGGTTGGCGCCGCAATATACGCACTTCTGGGGTCGATCGACTTTTTCGGCCCTCGCGCAAGAAAAATGACGATCTGCTGGTTTTCTTGCTGGTCGACGGCATGTCAAACTTTGGTTTGCCTCTCGCTTTGGATGACTCCTCTGCTGAAAGGTGTTGGTACCGGCGGTTCAACATTTTTGCACAATCCGACCAGCAAGGGAGCTCATCGTAGTTCAGCTGCTCCTCATACTTTTTTTTTGTGTATGGGTCCACCTTGGATAACACCAGATGTATTATCATGGCGTTAGCAACCTCTCGCTCGTCTCCTAACGATAAAAGCGACTCCAGAATGGCTGACACTGTATCTATAGTTGATCGCAATGCAGACGCTGACGGCTTGGTTACGGCAGGAATGTCAAACAACTGGGCAAGTGTCTCAAAGAATATTAAGCACTTGTTGTCGTACACCCTCTTCAAACTTTCTAACGCCTTTTGGATAGTTGGCATCTGACATTTGGAACGCCTTAACGGTTCCCAAGGCTTCATCGGACAAGCACGATATGAGATGGTTGAACTTCTCTATATTGGACAACGACGGGTCGGAATCCACCAAACTTTCAAACAGACTAATAAACTGTTTGTAATCCGCATGCTTGCCGCTGAACTTCGGCAACTTCAATTTTGGCAAATTGGAGTGGTGGTGTGTGGGTGCTGAATTCATGTATGGTTGAGGGATCTGTTGGTCGCTGCCGACATGTACAGAGCCTTTGTGATCACACACGTTTCTTCCAACGCCGCCCTATCTGAATTATCTGGGTCTAGTACATCGATCTCGGACTGCAGGGCCATTTTTTTTCAATATAGGAGTTCAATATTTCCAAACGACATTGGATTTGTAATGGATCCAGCGAAATTGAACCCTCCTCAAATGCTATTCTCATTCGATTTATATCTTCGCTTATCTTCTCCAACCTGACATACAATTTTGTGAGCTTCGTGCTTCCACACATTCCGCTCCCAGTTGCCTTCTCTTCATCATGATCTTTAGACATGTTGATTAAATTACCAACGTTAGCTGTTCCTAACTTCTAAACTTCAAACTTGCTAAGCGAAGGCGACGATAACCTGAGGAAATGCACTGCGTTCAATGAGAACAATGTTCGACAGTACGGCAAAAGTATTCAAACACCCACGTATAAACGTATTAGGTTCGATGCGACAACGACTGCAACAGTTAGAACAGACAAAACGCAACAAACGCAACCGAGCTCTGTCACGGCGAACCAAACTCGACCCACGTTCGATCCCCTACGAAACAGACGTTTGAATTCCAATGCGCGCAACGCTTAGCTAAGCGTACGCAACCAACACCAAGTTTGGCTCGACACACTGAGCTTGAACCAAGTTCGAACCAATAATCAAACGCAATTCTAATGCGCGCAACGCACTCGACTCCCCAAATTAGACCAGCGTTCGACCCGAAAACTAAGTGGCGAACGATGTTTTAATTGAGTGGCGCAATATAAGAGCGGATGATCAGCTCTCTGGCGCATACGACAAGCTCGGCGACACCAGCTAGAAAAATTAGATGTCAAAAGCGCACAGAAATACCTAAATTAGAACAGCGTTCGACCCAAAAACGAAGTGGCGAACGATGTTTCACTTGATTGGCACAATATAAGAGCGGATGATCAGCTCTCGTCACAAACGACAAGCTGGGCGACACCAGTTAGAGAGTTGGATAATCACGAAGCTGCGAGAGCAAAGTTACGACGAGGGTACTGCACGAACGTAAACTTAAGAGAACCGTATGCTGTACATTAAAGAGCGCGAAAAATTAGTTTACCGCTGCAAGGGTCAATGTTTTCTCAGCGAACGAAACGAAATGCGAAATAATGCTACCAAATGCGAAATGAGCGGTAAACTATGTCGTTGGCGCCTTCTAATACTCTTCCCGAACTACACCGGGTATCACGAATAGTTAAACGGTAGGTGAACGTATGTACAATACTGTTCAATGCCAAGCCAATAGGTATTAAACGCTATTATTTTAGCCGCTATTGCTTTTGGCATTGTTACCTGGTCGTCGGATGAATCCACTTCCCTGGGCGTTGGCAACTCAATGTCCATGTTCTGCTTCGGTTGTAGGTATGGATGGCGGTCTTCAATGTGGTCTTCCGTGGATTCCGTGATCTTTCTTCTGGATTGTCGATTGTTGGCTTGGCGGGTTTTTCGCGACTTTAACTCGCGAACAGCGTTCTGGTCGAGAAACGATTAATTTAAAAACGAAACTAATCCCAAGGTCCCTGCTCGGGCGCCATGTAGAAAATTCGAAACTATTTTTGTTATATTGTTTGATGCCTTTACTTAGGCTTGAGACGCGGGAATTAGCAGTACAGACCAGAGCTGTGGGCGGCGATAAAGGGCGATCAAAATAAACCGTGCGAAACGAAGTTCAATTTACGAGTGTTTTATTCCCACGCATCGCTTTGTCGGCTATGCTGCGGGCATGTAGTTACATGTTGCTTATGTTGCTTGGATTTACAGTGGCGGGACTTCATGTCGTAACCTTACGAACTACATTACATTTCATACATAACTCCATTGCTTTCTACTTATTGATTATTATTATTATATGGTGTAACGACAACCCCCTTAGGGTTCGTATTCCCCCTGCGCTTGTCGCCAAGCAGGATTTTCCTTTTCCTTTTTTAGAAAACAATTTTTCACACAAAAATTTATAAAAAACTAAATCTATCATAAAATGATAGATGATCATATCATGTAAAATCTGCTGATTTCATCGTTTTGCATTTGAGCACGTACATTTGTAGTCAATCTAAGTGTTTTCACAGAGTGCCACAAATGTTTACAAACACTCATTAATTTAATTTACATACATATGTACATACATACTTCCTTCATTCTTGAGGAACCTATTTATGGAAAGATAAATATTTTTTGTGCAAACCATGCCACATTCTCTGGCCATAAAAAAAAAAAAACCGCTGTGTATGAGTAAATCTGACTCTGACGTGAACGAGCTGCTGAAACTGCTGGACAGTGTAACACTGACTTCCGACGACAACCGAAAAAACGTTGAGAAAAAAGTAGACAAGATGGAAGCTGCGCAACTACAGGCCATCATTACAGCAGCAGTTAGCTCTGCACTCGAAGTTCAAAAAAGAGACTTCGAGCAAAGACAAAGGCCCGTTACTCTCAACAGGACGGTGAGCTGTGATGAGTCACTGGATGCGGTGAAGACACTACCGGAGTTCGATGGAACATTGGATCAGTATGTTGCTTGGCGCCAGGCAGCTAAGGATGCCTAGGCTGAGAATTATAAGAGTAGTTCTAAGCATTATCAAGCAGTACTGATAATTCGAAACAAAGTAAGACCTGCGTTAGCAGACCCGCACTCCTGGCCTCGTTCAGCACAGTCCTAAATGTTTATGCTATCATTAGCCGCCTTGACTTTACCTACTCGGATAAACGCCCGTTGCACTTGCTAGACCAGGTTGAAAAGAAGCTCACCATTCTTACAAACAAGGCAATCATGTCGCACGGGCGCAAACTCAATGATATTGAGCGACGCACTTGGCGTATTTATTTCAGGAGAAAGGAAGTCCTATTTTCGGCAGGACCTAAGGACGTGCCATCGGCTTTGGACATGGCTCAAAAAATTGAAGCTAACCACGGTAGGTATGCTTTTGCGGCAAACTACGCAAGGACTCTTGACGAAAAAAAAGGCCAAAAACGGACAAATTACAAACAATTCGGGCACAATGAGACCGACCAGTATAAAAAAAACAGTGTAAAACCCATTTTATACACGGGACCATGGTAACCAGCAGGAAATGGTAATCGAGGCCACGACCAGGTTGAGAAAATGCAAAAAACAACATCAAACGCATGAAAAACCTGCAGTGAGTTGTCTCGGTGCAGCCACATTCGTTGCAAAATCCCTACATGGCTCTAACAAGGTCGAGCGTAAATGCTTTCTGACTATCTTCGGTGTAAAAAGCCCGTTCTTTATACTGCCAGAACTGGTGTTTTTTGATGGCATCATAGGGCTGGACACATTAACTGAAGCTGACGCTAATATTGACTTGGGAAAGAAGAAAAAACTTCACTTGGCTGGGGCATCAGAAAAGCTTCTGTTCCACACGTGCCCCAGCGTAAATTCGACAAAGTTTAATGACATTGTAATACCACCAACCGTACGAGTGCCTTTCCTGAATATGATGTCTAACCGAATAAAAGCCTTTGTGGACCCAGAAAAATTCTGCCGTTTAACACTGCAGTAGTGGGCCACGATTAGGACCGAAGACGACGAGCCGGTATATTCAAGAATGTACCTGGATTTTGGAAAACTGAACTCAAAAACCACTACAGACAGATATCCGATGCCCAGCATTTCTATGATACTGTCAAACTTAGGAAAAGCCAAGTATTTCACTACCCTTGAATTAAAGTCAGGGTACCAAAATGAATTTTACCGACTGCCATTTGCCTAAAAAAATGCATCAAGTATCTTCCAACGGGCTATAGATGACATACTGCATGAACATATCGGAAGGATATGCTATGTATACGAAGATGATGTTATCGTCTTTTCCAGAAGTGAAGATGAACATGTGAAAAACATTGATCAAATTCTAGAAAGCCTCTATGCAGCAAACATTAGGGTGTCAGGGAAAAATCACAGCTTTCGTCGTGTCTACAAAAGGCACCAGAACAATCCCCTGACAAGGTAAATTCCATACAGGTTTTTCAGGGGAACACTCAACATTTTTTTTGAAGTAAGGTCCTTTTTTGGGCTTGCGAGTTACTATAGGTGTTTCATAAAGGACGTAGAGTTTGACGAAACCCAGAAACAAGCTTTTGATAAGCTACGAAAAATTTTGGCGTCAGAGGACTTCGCATACATCTTTTCACTACCTAACTTCAACCTCCCATTCGACCTGACCACGGACGCATCTCCCTCCGGCATAGGTGCTGTGCTATCTCAGGAAAACCGTCCCATAAAAATGATTTCCAGGACCTTAAAGACAGGGAATTGAACTACGCAACGAATGAGAGAGAGTGTATCGAATGCCCATAGTATGGGCACTCCGTCACTACCTTTACGGGAAAAGTGACACAAACATCTACACAGACCACCAGCCTCTCATTTTTTGCGGTCTCAGGCTGGAACCCTAACTCCCAAGATAAAAACGGAGCCCGGGACAACCATGTTGCAGACGCTCTTTCGCGGCCAAATCTCAACGCCTTGGAAAATGCAAGTTGGTCAGCCTTCGGCAGCAATAGCGAGGTCTCACTAACTCACACAATTGAGACCACCGATAAGCGGCTAAACTGCTTTAGAAACCAGATAGTCCTGGAGGAGGTGGATTCCTTGTCAAAACATCTTCTTGTCTTGTTCCGTGAGAAACCCAGACACATTATAAACGTTGACACGCAGGAGGGGCTGTTTGACACTTTTAAAGAAGTCATAAAGACGGAACTTGTGAATGCAATACTCTGCAACTTACCGGTATTGGCCTACCTAAAAAACGACTTGGTCAAAGCCTTTCCGGCTACCAAATTTTGGTACTGCAAAACCATAGTCAATGACATTACTAGGTTAGGTTAGGTTAGGCTATATTGGCTGTCGGGCTGTCATAAGCCCGACACACATAGGCCGGCTTCGGCCCGTTGTGGTACCATTGAATCTGTGGCCCTTTCCTGCCGTGAGAGAAATCCTGTCAGCAATTATCCTATCCAGCTGCGCTAATGAAATTCGCTATCTTTCTGGGACAAATATTGGACATCAGTGATATGTCTGTGAAAAAAGGGCGAGCCAAAAGTGTTGTAGCCTTCTTCTACTGAGAGCTGGGCAGGAGCAGAACAGGTGCTCCACTGCTCCTCTTCCTCATCTCACCAGTTGCGGCAATAATCATTATATTGGGCTCCCATCCTTCCGGCATGGGTTCCTATAAGCCAGTGTCCCGTGAGGGATCGAATGACAGTGCTGCATCTTTTCCTGCTTAGCTTACAGAGCTCGATGGTGCGCTTCTTGTTTATGGTGGGCCACGTTTGTCGCGTGATGCGACATCGTGGTGTGTTTTGCAACTGACTGTCGTCTAGTCGCATGAATTGCTATTTTATGATGAGCTTGCTGGTGGCCATAGGCATACATGTATCCTCTTTGTCTTGGAGAAAGGAGGAGGTAGTGCCAGCTCTGGCCAGTTCATCTGCTATGCACTTACCTTCAATGTCCTGGTGACCCAGGACCCATATCAGGCTAATAGCAAACTGCTGAGCCATCTCGTGAAGAGATTTGCGGCATTTTGCTACGGTGGCCGAGTTCGATGTAATCGCATTTAGTGATTTGATCGCAGCTTGGCTATCACTGTAGATGTTTATATGGGTTGCCGAAAAGGCAACTGTTTGGATGAAAATCAGAGCTTCCCAGATGGCTGTGACTTCCGCTTGGAAGACACTGCAGTGATCCGGAAGCCTGAAGGAATGCCTTATGTTTAGTTGCTCGGAGTAGATACCTCCTCCTACGTTATTGTTCATTTTGGAGCCATCCGTGAAGATTTGAATGGCTCCATCAGGAGCCGGAATTCCCTCAAGCCAGCTATCACGGTGAGGGATGTTTATTTCGAAGGGAGTTTCAGTATACTCCCTCGTAATGCAGTAGTCCGTTTTTGTGGGGACGTTGTTGTTTTGCCTGAGCCTTTCCCGCAAGGTCAGGACTCTGGAGGCACAGGACAGCGTTTAGCGCATCATTCGGTGTGATGAGAAGTGCTGCACTGATGCAGCGTGCGGCAGTTCTTTGTACCTTGCCGAGCATTTTGGTGAATGACTTTTTTGATAGGGCCGGCCACCACAACGTGACTCCGTAGAGTAGTATTGTTCAAACTATTGCTAGATATATCCATTGGACTATACTTGGGGTAATGCCCCACTTTAGACCAATGGCTTTCTTTGCAGGTATAGAGGGCTATCGTGGCCTTCTTTCTTCCTTCTTTCTTTGATGTTTTGGTTCCAGTTGAGCTTGCTGTCAATTACCAGCCCCAGGTAACTGGCACTATTTGAAGGATAGCCTGCACTTGTTTAGCATTGGAGGGTTGAGGGGGTGGATCTTGTATTTACGTGAAAATAATACAAGTTCTGTTTTCAAGGGATTTACTCCCAGTCCGCGCGATTTTTTTGTCCAATCTGACAATTTCGCGAGCTTTGCTGACATTAGGTCGCAGAGTGTTTGAGGGAATTTTCCCGAGAATATTATAGAACGTCATCCGCGTATGCCACCACTTTACAGCCCCCTTCCAGGTCACACAGAATCTTGTTGACTGCTATGTTCCATAGAAGGGGAGACAAAACCCCACCCTACGGTGTACCTCTGTTGACATTCCTTGACTGAGTGGACGATCCCATCGACGATGTCACTGTCCTGCATATGAGCAATTGATCGATAAGCGTCGTCAAGTGATCGTCCACCCCCCAGGCTCGTCAGACCTTCCGTGATGGTTCTGGGTATAACATTATTGAAGGCTCCCTCGATATCGAGAAAGGCAATTAGGGAATATTCCTTTGAATTAAGGGAGTTTTCCACCGAAGTGATTATTTGAAGTGCCGTTTCTGTGGATTTACCTTTCCTGTAGGCATGTTGTGCGTCTGACAGCATCTTTGGATTTATCGTAGTCCTTGGATGTAGCCCGACTAGTCTCTCAAATGTCTTGAGGAGAAAGGACGACAGACTGATTGCTCTGAAGACTTTTGCGGTGGAGAGCGAGGCTTTTCCCGCTTTGGGAATAAAGACAATCTTTGCCTTAAGCCATGCTTCAGGAATTTTCCCCACTATGAGTATCTTGGAAAATATACTTTGAAGCCAGTTGGTTGCCATGTTTCCTGCCTTTTGTAATTGGGCTGGGATAATCATGTCAGGGCCTGGTGATTTGAACGTGTTGAAGCTGTTAACTGCCCAGCTGATGTTCCGTTTCGAGAGGATGTGTGCCATCGAGGTTCCCGAGCCTTCTATGGGTGAGTGGTCGGTTGTACACCCGGGGAAGTGAGTGTCTAGCAAGATGTGTAGGGACTCCTCACTAGAGCTAGTCCACGTACCATCGTTAGGCTTAAGGTATCTCACCGAGGTGGTAGTTTTTGAGAGAACCTTACGCAGCCTTGCTGCTTCTGATTTTTCCTCTATTTCTGTGCAAACTTTTTGCCACGAGGCTCTTTTTGCCCTTCTTGTTTCTTTTTTGTGGAGGGCTAGACTATGTTTGTAGTCTTCCCAGTGTTCCTCCTCATTGGCGCTTTTGGCTCTGTTGAAGAGAGCCCTGCTTCTATTTGTTTGTTATATCAATTTTTTTAACCACCATAGAGGTTTCTTTTTCCCTCTCGGTTTTGTTGCGGGGCATGCTGCCGTGAAGGACTTGTTGCATGCTTCCGTAAATTTTTCCACTACATAGACTATTTAAGTCATCTTGAGTGTCTGGGAACCGTGGTGCCGAGATGGGGAGCAGTTCCTCCATTTTTTTTACTATATCTATCCCAGTTGGCTTTCCTGGGATTGATGTAGTCAATTGGTTTTGGGCACTCTAGTCTCATTATTGTCTCGATGTACCTGTGGTCAGAGAAGGAATGGTCCTCTAGGACCTTCCAGCTTTCGATTAAGTCTGACATTTTGTGAGACACTAGAGTGAGGTCAATGACTTCCTGTCGGTTCTTTATAATGAATGTTGGGTCGTTACCCCGATTACAAATTACCATATTAGAGTCAAGGTATGCATGGTAGGTATGTATGTCCCTTGCAGCTCTAGGCTAACTGCCGTAACCGTATTCGGCGTCGTTGTCGTCAACGAGTCCGGGGCCGGGCTCAGGTTGCAGCATCTCGAAGCAGCGGTCGGCCAGTGCCGCTTCCACCCACTTCCACAAGCTCCTTGGAATTTTTTTGCATCCGCGCTGCCTTTGTCATGGACGCCGATTAGCGTCCTCTCTTTGGCAATCTGCACGAATGAAACATTCGGCAGCACCCTGGAGCGCTTTGGGGCGGGCTCCGGTGTCTCCTGCGAGCGCTGCCTCTTTGGTGGGGGGGCCTCCTTCTTCGGCACCTCCTTGCCGAAGTTGGGTAGCACCCTAGAGGCCCACTCCACCTTCTTCAAACACTGGTCCGATGGGCTGGACGTCATCGTGGCGCTCTGCCTACGGAGGGTGTTGCCAGCACTCCGTCTTTCGGCATATGAATATTTAGTGGCTTGAGCACTGGTCGATGGAGACTGAAACCTTACCAGCAGGCAGAGCAGCCGTAGGATTGCATTGCCGTTCTGCCAAGGTGTCGGTTTTGGGAGCCGATTCGCCACCCACCCCAGAACTGGGATGGGACCCCTGTAGAAAATTCGAAACAATTTTTGTTATATTGCTTGATGCCTTTACTTAGGCTTGAGACGCGGGAATTAGCAGTACAGACCAGAGCTGTGGGCGATAAAGGGCGATCAAAATAAACCGTGCGAAACGAAGTTCAATTTACGAGTGCTTTATTCCCACGCATCGCTTTGTCGGCTATGCCGCGGGCATGTAGTTACATGTTGCTTATATTGCTTGGATTTACAGTGGCGGGACTTCATGTCGTAACCTTACGAACTACATTACATTTCATACATAACTCCATTGCTTTCTACTTATTGATTATTCTATGGTGTAACGTCATTCCGGCCGCCTTGAACGACCGCACGTCGGGCTTCAACGTATCGGCAAAAGTGCTAACTTATGGATTGGGCGTCTAATTACGCCCCCTCCTGTTCGCACCTCTGCCACCCCTGACCTTGCCGTCTGCTCCCACGACGACGCTGGTGACCCTGCCAGTGATCCACTGCTGCGGCGGCGTATGGTCGTTGTGGACCACCACCATGGCGCCGACCTCGATGTTGGCCTCTGGGGTTTTGCCACTTGCTGCGTCCTGCGGGTTGTGGACGTAGTCCTTCGACCAAGCCTGCCAGAACCGTCGTTTGAGCTCGGAGAGTAGTTGCCACCTCTTGGTAAAGGTGGTACCGCTGCTCCGTCCGTCTGGCTCGCGCCCTTGCGGCAGCGAACGAAGGGGCTGGCCGATCAAAAAGTGGCCTGGCGTGAGCACCTCTCCGTCGTTTGGATCCGTGCTGGCTGGAGTGAGCGGCCTGGAGTTCATGATGGCCTCGGCCGGCCAACACGGTCCTCACCTCGCTCTCCGTGAGCGCGGCGTCCACGACCTGCCGCACGATCAGAAGCTTCGCTGACTTGACGGCCGCCTCCCATAAACCGCCGAGTGCGGTGCTCGCGGGGGATGAACCTCCACTCCATCCCTTGCTCCGCCGCGAACGTCCTCAGGCTGGACTGCTGCTCCTCGAACGCTTCCTGAAGCCTCTGCAGCTCGTTCCGGGCTCCGACGAAATTTGTCCCGTTGTCGGAATACATCCTGAGCGGAACGCCACGTCTTGCGATGAAGCTTTTTAGTCGACAGGTCTGGGACAAGCTCTAAATGGACGGCCTTCGAAGCGAAACACACAAATACCGCGATGTACATTTTGAGCGGCTGACGACCTCGAATCCGAAGCGAGACGTTGATGGGGCCACAAAAGTCTACCCCGAAAATCAGGAACGGACGACCTTCCCTAAACCTGTCTG
The DNA here is from genome assembly GCA_009664405.1 of Drosophila bifasciata. Classification (NCBI taxonomy): domain Eukaryota; kingdom Metazoa; phylum Arthropoda; class Insecta; order Diptera; family Drosophilidae; genus Drosophila; species Drosophila bifasciata. The sequence goes on from CM019044.1 coordinate 26,983,575, forward strand.
CTGGAAGATTCCCCATAATCTGACCCATCAAGTTTAGGTTTATATCGAAAACAGTGGATGCATCTCCTCACTATGCGAGTGCATTCTCGACGTGCATTTACTAGCCAAATCTCTTGTCTCAGCAAACTTACTAATGTCTTTGCATTGGCGTGACAATTTTAAAAATGCAGGTTCCTTAAATCGAGTTCGACGAATTGACTCTTGGCGGGAAGTAGAACCGGAAACTTAGCCTCTGTTGGCACTGGAGCATGCAACAGCCTTCCTCCGACCCTAATAAGTGTAAACTCGCCCCTCCTCTGATCTTTTTGGATAAAAGGGGCCATCATCTGCAGGCTCGGTTGCAGCGTATGCCCTTTCTTCAGCTTCTTAAACTCTTCAGAGAAGACGCTTCGCTGAACCAGCTCCATCAATTTTAGAGACGATTGCTGCAACTCCTTTGCAGTTAGCTCCCTGTAACGTTCCTTGTTCTTGCCGATATTAGCAAATCGGTATACATACGCAAAAACTCGAACTAATTTGGGGTACGACGAAAAACGAGAAAATATTTCATTTGAAAACGAGTTCGCAACGCCAATTAGAACCTGGGCGGACCGTTTCGCCTCCGGAGTTCTTCGCATCATCTGGGATGTCAAAATGCGGGTTCTCTGGCCAACAATGCTCAGGCTCACATAAAATTTCGGACCTTCTAGCCATATGGACTCCAGGAGCTCAGGCACTTCGCATCCACGAGACGCCAAGTCCGCTGGATTCAACAGCGATGGGACATGACGCCACGTAATGCCCTGACATAGCTCCTGAATCATGGCTACTCTATTTGAGACAAATACTGCAAGTGACGACGGTTGGGTTTTAATTCAATGTAGCGTTATTTCTGAATCCGTCCAGAAAAATACGCTCTCGATTCGACACTTTTCCAAAACTTGCTTTACGTAGGTCCAAAATTGCGCCAATACCGCTGCGGCGCACAATTCGAGCCTCGGGATGGTCTTTTTGTTTTTAGGGGTGGTACTCTTGCTTTCCCGTCCGTCAATCGAACGTACGTTTGCCTTCGAAAAGCGCTCGCACATAAATGGCAGCACCCATACGTTTGGATCCGTGCTGGCGTCCGCGAAGCCATGCACCTGAATCGACGAGCACCGGCCTAGCCATAACGTACCGAGGCACGGCTATTTTTCCAAGACCACACAAGTTTAGCTTTGCCTCTCCCAGCTCAGTATGCAGTGACATTGGGACGGCTTCATCCCAAAACAGCTGAAGTGCCGGTGCTTCTGGAGGATGAAAATCTTCGCTGTTATGCAGATTGGACGAACGTAGCCCAAGCGGATCAAACAGTCGAGCACTAATTGACAGAATGGTGCAGCTTAGTCGATTCAAGTTTGTGAAGCTATCTTCCCGTGATACCGGAACGTATCTGTTCAGCGGAACGCCACCTCATCCCCAATGAAGGTCGAAGAGACAAATTGAAATACAATTTATCGACAGGTTTACATCCGTTAGTTCTGGATGGTTGAAAACCATTTCGAAAGCTGAAACCCTCCAAATACCGCGATGTACACCTGATCGCAAATCGACTTCGGCCTCGACGACCGAATCGAAGCGAGACGTTGATGGGGCCACAAAAGTCTACCCCGAAAATCAGGAACGGACGACCTTCCCTAAACCTGTCTGCTGGAAGATTCCCCATAATCTGATCCATCAATTTAGGTTTATATCGAAAACAGTGGATGCATCTCCTTACTATGCGAGTGCATTCTCGACGTGCATTTACTAGCCAAATCTCTTGTCTCAGCAAACTTACTAATGTCTTTGCATTGGCGTGACAATTTTTAAAATGCAGGTTCCTTAAATAGAGTTCGACGAATTGACTCTTGGCGGGAAGTAGAACCGGAAACTTAGCCTCTATTGGCACTGGAGCATGCAACAGCCTTCCTCCGACCCTGATAAGTGTAAACGATCGCCCCTCCTCTGATCTTTTTTTGGATAAAGGGGCCATCATCTGCAGGCTCGGTTGCAGCGTATGCCCTTTCTTCAGCTTCTTAAACTCTTCAGAAGACGCTTCGCTGAACCAGCTCCATCAATTTTAGAGACGATTGCTGCAACTCCTTTGCAGTTAGCTCCCTGTAACGTTCCTTGTTCTTTGCCGATATTAGCAAATCGGTATACATACGCAAAAACTCGAACTAATTTGGGGTACGACGAAAAACGAGAAAATATTTCATTTTGAAAACGAGTTCGCAACGCCAATTAGAACCTGGGCGGACCGTTTCGCCTCGGAGTTCTTCGCATCATCTGGGATGTCAAAATGCGGGTTCTCTGGCCAACAATGCTCAGGCTCACATAAAAATTTCGGACCTTCTAGCCATATGGACTCCAGGAGCTCAGGCACTTCGCATCCACGAGACGCCAAGTCCGCTGGATTCAACAGCGATGGGACATGACGCCACGTAATGCCCTGACATAGCTCCTGAATCATGGCTACTCTATTTGAGACAAATACTGCAAGTGACGACGGTTGGGTTTTAATTCAATGTAGCGTTATTTCTGAATCCGTCCAGAAAAAATACGCTCTCGATTCGACACTTTTCCAAAACTTGCTTTACGTAGGCCCAAAATTGCGCCAATACCGCTGCGGCGCACAATTCGAGCCTCGGGATGGTCTTTGTTTTTGGTAAAGCTACTACCGCTTTCCCGTCCGTCAATGGAACGTACCGTTTGACCTTCGAAGGGGCTCGCACATAAATGCAGCACCCATACGCTTGACTAGATCGCGTCCTGGCTGGCCATGCGGCCTGGAATCGACGAGCACCTCGGCCTCGGCCAACGTACGGAGGGCACGGCGCTTTTTTTCAAGACGGCGTCCGCGACCTGCCGCACGATCAGCTTGTATGCGCTGACTTGGGATGGCTTCATCCCAATAAAGCCGCCGAAGCCGGTGCTCTGCGGGGATGAACTTCGCTGTCCATCAGATTGGACGCCGCGCCCGCGGATCAAACAGTGGACTGCTAATTGACAGAATGGTTCCTTGAAGCCTTGCAAGTTCGTTCTATCTTCCGACGAAATACCGGAACGTATCGGAATACACTCCAGCGGAACCCCAATGTTTTGGTCGAATCGGCATTTTTGAACAAATAAACATTTATCCTCATTGGGACATCCGTTAGTTCTGGATGGTTGGAAAACCATTTTCGAAGCTGAAACTCCACAAATCTCCGACACCTGATGCAAACATTTTTGAGCGTGTCTGACGACCTCGAATCGAAGCGAGACGTTGATGGGACCACAAAAGTCTACCCCGCAAATCAGGAACGGACGACCTTCCCTAAACCTGTCTGCTGGAAGATTCCCCATAATCTGACCCATCAGTTTTAGGTTTGTATCGAAAACAGTGGATGCATCTCCTTCACTATGCGAGTGCATTCTCGACGTGCATTTACTAGCCAAATCTCTTGTCTCAGCAAACTTACTAATGTCTTTGCATTGGCGTGACAATTTTTAAAATGCAGGTTCCTTAAATAGAGTTCGACGAATTGACTCTTGGCGGGAAGTAGAACCGGAAACTTAGCCTCTATTGGCACTGGAGCATGCAACAGCCTTCCTCCGACCTAATAAGTGTAAACGATCGCCCCTCCCTCTCTGATTTTTTTGGATAAAAGGGGCCATCATCTGCAGGCTCGGTTGCAGCGTATGCCCTTTCTTCAGCTTCTTAAACTCTTCAGAGAAGACGCTTCGCTGAACCAGCTCCATCAATTTTAGAGACGATTGCTGCAACTCCTTTGCAGTTAGCTCCCTGTAACGTTCCTTGTTCTTGCCGATATTAGCAAATCGGTATACATACGCAAAAACTCGAACTAATTTGGGGTACGACGAAAAACGAGAAAATATTTCATTTGAAAACGAGTTCGCAACGCCAATTAGAACCTGGGCGGACCGTTTCGCCTCGGAGTTCTTCACATCATCTGGGATGTCAAAATGCGGGTTCTCTGGCCAACAATGCTCAGGCTCACATAAAATTTCGGACCTTCTAGCCATATGGACTCAGGGCTCAGGCACTTCGCATCCACGAGACGCCAAGTCCGCTGGATTCGACAGCGATGGGACATGACGCCACGTAATGCCCTGACATAGCTCCTGAATCAAGGCTACTCTATTTGAGACAAATACTGCAAAGTGACGACGGTTGGGTTTTAATTCAATGTAGCGTTATTTCTGAATCCGTCCAGAAAAATACGCTCTCGATTCGACACTTTTCCAAAACTTGCTTTTACGTAGGCCCAAAATTGCGCCAATAATACCGCTGCGGCGCACAATTCGAGCCTCGGGATGGTCTTTGTTTTTAGGGGAGCTACTCTTGCTTTCCCAGCGATCAATCGAACGTACGTTTGACCTTCGAAAAGCGCTCGCACATAAATGCAGCACCCATACGCTTGACTAGACGCGTCCGCGAAGCCATGCACCTGAATCGACGAGCACCCACTAGCCATAACGTACCGAGGCACGGCTATTTTTCAAGACCACACAAGTTTAGCTTTAGCCTCTCCAGCTTGTATGCAGTGACATTGGGATGGCTTCATCCTAATCCAGCTGAAGCTGCCACAGCTTCTGGAGAAAATTCTTCGCTGTTATGCAGATTGGACTAAGTAGCCCAAGCGGATCAAACAGTCGAGCACTAATTGACAGAATGGTGCGCTTAGTCGGATTCAAGTTTGTGAAGCTATCTTCCAAGTGATACCGGAACGTATCTGTTCTTAGACTCCACCTCATCCCCAATGTTTTGGTCGAATCGGCGTCATTGAATGATAGAATTTATCCTCATTGTTTCCATCCATTAGTTCTGGATGGTTCGAAAAACCATTTCGAAAGCTGAAACCCTCCGGCGCCAAGAATCTCAGACACCTGATCGCAAATCGACTTCAGCGTGTCTACGTCAATGGCTCCTGTCAGCATGTCGTCTACATAAAAATCACTGCAGATCACCTCAGAACCCTTTTTGTGGGTGTCTCTGTAGCGTACACCGAGCTCGTGCAAACAACGAATGGCAAGGAAAGGTGCTGCGGAAGTACCATAGGTAACTGTGTTCAACCGAAAAATTTACAATTGATCGGTGGGATGTTCTCGCCACACGATGAGTTGGAACTTCCGGTCTTTTACGGCCACATCCACTTGCCTATACGTTTTCGAAACGTCTGCCGTTAAAGCATACCGATTCAGCCGAAATCGAACGAGTGATAAAAATAGTTCCCTCTGAATAGTAGGTCCCACCATAAGTAAATCGTTTAATGACCACCCAGTTGTGGTCTTGCTCGACGCGTCAAAAACGACTCGAAGCTTGGTGGAACTGCTATCAGGCCTCAGGACGCACTGGTGTGGTATAAAATAATGTGGTCCTGGCGGAATCGCGTTGTTCGTCGGAGACATATGGCCGAGCTCGATATATTCTTTCATGAAACTCAGATGCATGTCTCTCAGCTCACTCTCTCTTAACGTTCGCCGCTCTAACGATAAGAAACGACGTTTTGCGACCTCGAAGGACGACCCCAACGATACTGGGTCTGTCTTAAAAGGCAACGGTATTTGAAACCTTCCGGTCGGTAAATTGCAGACATTGGCTTTGAAAAACTCTTCGCATGCCAGCTGCTCTGCCGAATTTGTTTGAGCATGTTTTTCTTCTGGCGTTGCATCTATCTCCCACAGTCTTTCGACCATTTGAGATAGAGAGTCTTCTTCCGGTGAGTAGGTTGCGACGCAGCAAGCGGCTTCTCCAGTCAGAAGCTTGCTACACCGACCTGATGCTACCCAACCTAAGAGTCTTTTGCAACAATGGTGCCCCTTCACCCAGTTTTATTTGGCCTGTGCACAACAGATCGAAGAACGAGTCTGCTCCAATCAGCATACCTACCCTTTGAGGTCGATGGAATGCTGAATCTGCCAACCCACATTCGCAGGAATTTTCCACTGCTTAATGGGCAGACTTCTGTCAGGCTGCTGATTGGTAATGCTGCTAAGAACCCAGAAATCTGCTACGAAACTATGGTTATTTAACCTGGAGTATATTGTCGTCGAGACTTCACTCCTCGATACCGAGCTTGACTTGCCTACAGATGTCACTGTCAGGCAACGGTTGACCCTTGCCAACCTTAGCCATTGCGCTAGACTTTCTGTCATGAAATTGACCTGTGAACCCGAATCCAACAACACTCTTTTGCTAAGTGAACTTGGCCAAATCTGTCCTGAACTCTTACCACTGCTGTGGCAAGGATGACATGCTCGGGCTCACTGGATGCCTGCTTCACCTGCGCAGGATGGGACGATGCTTGTACTCCTATTGCCTGACTTTCTGCGCTCTGAGCTGCGTATCTATGCAAGAGGGTGTGATGCCTCTGTGAACAAACTCTGCACTTAGAGGATGTGCACTGAGATACCCTATATGCCCAGATTGAGGCAATTAATGCATAATTGCTTGCCTTTTTGCGAACTCGAAACGCTCCAAGACGGGTATTGCCCCAAATCCCTGGCAGTTTCCGATCGAATGGTTGGCGCCGCAATATACGCACTTAGGGTCGATCGACTTTTCGGCCCTCGCGCAAGAAAAATGACGATCTGCTGGTTTTCTTTGCTGGTCGACGGCATGTCAAACTTTGGTTTGCCTCTCGCTTTGGATGACTCCTCTGCTGAAAGGTGTTGGTACCGGCGGTTCAACATTTTGCACAATCCGACCAGCAAGGAGCTCATCGTAGTTCAGCTGCTCCTCATACTTTGTTTTTTGTGTATGGGTCCACCTTGGATAACACCAGATGTATTATCATGGCGTTAGCAACCTCTCGCTCGTCTCCTAACGATAAAAAGCGACTCCAGAATGGCTGACACTGTATCTATAGTTGATCGCAATGCAGACGCTGACGGCTTGGTTACGGCAGGAATGTCAAACAACTGGGCAAGTGTCTCAAAGAATATTAAGCACTTGTTGTCGTACACCCTCTTCAAACTTTCTAACGCCTTTGAGAGTTGGCATCTGACATTTGGAACGCCTTTAACGGTTCCCAAGGCTTCATCGGACAAGCACGATATGAGATGGTTGAACTTCTCTATATTGGACAACGACGGGTCGGAATCCTACCAAACTTTCAAACAGACTAATAAACTGTTTGTAATCCGCATGCTTGCCGCTGAACTTCGGCAACTTCAATTTTGGCAAATTGGAGTGGTGGTGTGTGGGTGCTGAATTCATGTATGGTTGAGGGGATCTGTTGGTCGCTGCCGACATGTACAGAGCCTTTGTGATCACACACGTTTCTTCCAACGCCGCCCTATCTGAATTATCTGGGTCTAGTACATCGATCTCGGACTGCAGGGCCATTGCTTTTTCAATATAGGAGTTCAATATTTCCAAACGACATTGGATTTGTAATGGATCCAGCGAAATTGAACCCTCCTCAAATGCTATCCTCATTCGATTTATATCTTCGCTTATCTTCTCCAACCTGACATACAATTTTGTGAGCTTCGTGCTTCCACACATTCCGCTCCCAGTTGCCTTCTCTTCATCATGATCTTTAGACATGTTGATTAAATTACCAACGTTAGCTGTTCCTAACTTCTAAACTTCAAACTTGCTAAGCGAAGGCGACGATAACCTGAGGAAATGCACTGCGTTCAATGAGAACAATGTTCGACAGTACGGCAAAAGTATTCAAACACCCACGTATAAACGTATTAGGTTCGATGCGACAACGACTGCAACAGTTAGAACAGACAAAACGCAACAAACGCAACCGAGCTCTGTCACGGCGAACCAAACTCGACCCACGTTCGATCTCCTACGAAACAGACGTTTGGAATTCCAATGCGCGCAACGCTTAGCTAAGCGTACGCAACCAACACCAAGTTTGGCTCGACACACTGAGCTTGAACCAAGTTCGAACCAATAATCAAACGCAATTCTAATGCGCGCAACGCACTCGACTCCCCAAATTAGACCAGCGTTCGACCCGAAAACTAAGTGGCGAACGATGTTTAATTGAGTGGCGCAATATAAGAGCGGATGATCAGCTCTCTGGCGCATACGACAAGCTCGGCGACACCAGCTAGAAAATTAGATGTCAAAGCGCACAGAAATACCTAAATTAGAACAGCGTTCGACCCAAAAACGAAGTGGCGAACAATGTTTCATTTGATTGGCACAATATAAGAGCGGATGATCAGCTCTCGTCACAAACGACAAGCTGGGCGACACCAGTTAGAGAGTTGGATAACCACGAAGCTGCGAGCAAAGTTACGACGAGGGTACTGCACGAACGTAAACTTAAGAGAACCGTATGCTGTACATTAAAAGAGCGCGAAAATTAGTTTACCGCTGCAAGGGTCAATGTTTTCTCAGCGAACGAAACGAAATGCGAAATAATGCTACCAAATGCGAAATGAGCGGTAAACTATGTCGTTGGCGCCTTCTAATACTCTTCCCGAACTACACCGGGTATCACGAATAGTTAAACGGTAGGTGAACGTATGTACAATACTGTTCAATGCCAAGCCAATAGGTATTAAACGCTATTATTTTAGCCGCCATTGCTTTGGCATTGTTACCTGGTCGTCGGATGAATCCACTTCCCTGGGCGTTGGCAACTCAATGTCCATGTTCTGCTTCGGTTGTAGGTATGGATGGCGGTCTTCAATGTGGTCTTCCGTGGATTCCGTGATCTTTCTTCTGGATTGTCGATTGTTGGCTTGGCGGGTTTTTCGCGACTTTAACTCGCGAACAGCGTTCTGGTCGAGAAACGATTAATTTAAAAAACGAAACTAATCCCAAGGTCCCTGCTCGGGCGCCATGTAGAAAATTCGAAACTATTTTTGTTATATTGCTTGATGCCTTTACTTAGGCTTGAGACGCGGGAATTAGCAGTACAGACCAGAGCTGTGGGCGGCGATAAAGGGCGATCAAAATAAACCGTGCGAAACGAAGTTCAATTTACGAGTGCTTTATTCCCACGCATCGCTTTTGTCGGCTATGCTGCGGGCATGTAGTTACATGTTGCTTATGTTGCTTGGATTTACAGTGGCGGGACTTCATGTCGTAACCTTACGAACTACATTACATTTCATATACATAACTCCATTGCTTTCTACTTATTGATTATTATTATTATATGGTGTAACGACAACCCCTTGGGGTTCGCCCCCCTGCGCTTGTCGCCAAGCAGGATTTTCCTTTCCTTTTAGAAACAATTGTTCACACAAAAATTTATAAAAACTAAATCTATCATAAAATGATAGATGATCATATCATGTAAAATCTGCTGATTTCATCGTTTTGCATTTGAGCACGTACATTTGTAGTCAATCTAAGTGTTTTCACAGAGTGCCACAAATGTTTACAAAACACTCATTAATTTAATTTACATACATATGTACATACATACTTCCTTCATTCTTGAGGAACCTATTTATGGAAAGATAAATATTTTTTGTGCAAAACCATGCCACATTCTCTGGCCATCATTAAAAAAAAAAACCGCTGTGTATGAGTAAATCTGACTCTGACGTGAACGAGCTGCTGACACTGCTGGACAATGTAACACTGACTTCCGACGACAACCGAAAAACGTTGAGAAAAAAAGTAGACAAGATGGAAGCTGCGCAACTACAGGCCATCATTACAGCAGCAGTTAGCTCTGCACTCGAAGTTCAAAAAGAGACTTCGAGCAAAGACAAAGGCCCGTTACTCTCAACAGGACGGTGAGCCGCTGTGATGAGTCACTGGATGCGGTGAAGACACTACCGGAGTTCGATGGAACATTGGATCAGTATGTTTGCTTGGCGCCAGGCAGCTAAGGATGCCTAGGCTGAGAATTATAAGAGTAGTTCTAAGCATTATCAAGCAGTACTGATAATTCGAAACAAAGTAAGACCTGCGTTAGCGAACCCGCACCTGGCCTCGTTCAGCACAGTCCTAAATGTTTATGCTATCATTAGCCGCCTTGACTTTACCTACTCGGATAAACGCCCGTTGCACTTGCTGGTAGACCAGGTTGAAAAGAACTCACCATTCTTACAAACAAGGCAATCATGTCGCACGGGCGCAAACTCAATGATATTGGAGCGACGCACTTGGCGTATTTATTTCAGGCCTTAGGAAGAATCTCACTGATGTCCTACCGGCAGGACCTAAGGACGTGCAATCGGCCTTGGACATCGCTCAAAAATTGAAGCTAAGCACGATAGGCATGCTTTTGCGGCAAACTACGCAAGGACTCTCGACGAAAAAAGGCCCAAAACGGACAAATTACAAACAATTCGGGCACAATGAGACCGACCAGTATAAAAACAGTGTAAAACCCATTTTATACACGGGACCATGGTAACCAGCAAGCTTTTTGATAAGTTTTACGAAAAATTTTGGCGTCAGAGGATTTTATACTTCACTACCCTAACTTCAACCTCCCATTCGACCTGGCGTATTTTATTTCAGGCCTTAGGAAGAATCTCACTGATGTCTATTTCGGCAGGACCTGGGAGGTTCGTCGGCTTTGGGCATCGCTCAAAAATTGGCTAACCACGATCAGCATGCTTTTTGCGGCAAACTACGCAAGGACTCTCGACGAAAAAAGGCCAAAAACGGACAAATTACAAACAATTCGGGCACAATGAGACCGACCAGTATAAAAAACAGTGTAAAAACCCATTTTATACACGGGACCATGGTAACCAGCAAGGAAATGGTAATCGAGGCTACGACCAGGTGAGAAAATGGATGTTGATCCGTCTTCTTCTAAATTCCGCCAGCTGGGTCCCAGAGCGACATGTTAATCACCTCAATCAGAAATTTCAAATCAATACCTATGGGAGTGTGAACAGCAGTGGCTGATATTGACGATGAAGCCAATGCGAAGGTACGTGACTGATACAGTCAATTTTTAGAGAAGTCCCCGCTCGTTCGTCAAACGAACCAGAGCGGGGGGAAAGTGTTAAATTCCTCATAGATCGGCTGCAAAAACAACATCATCGCCGTATGAAAAACCTGCACGAGACGGTGTGTGGTAGCACTGCCACATTCGAGTGAGAAAATCTGTCGCGTCTGCAGCGTTGGGCGTAAAAACACTGACTATCCGGTGTAAAAAGCCCGTTCTTTTATCCTGCAGAACTGAGACCACTTTTGATGGCATGATTTAGGGCTGGACTAATTTCTGAACCTGACGCGCATATTGAATGGGTTCAAAAAAATTCACTTGGTTGGGGCATCAGAAAAGCATTCTGTTCCACACGTGCCCCAGCGTAAATTTATGGCTTAAAGTTTAATGACATTGTAATACCACCAACCTTTTACTTTTGCCTTTTTTGAATTCTATTTCTAACCGAATAAAATTTTTGTGACATATGAAAAAATCTGCCTTTTCATCACTGCAGTAGTGGCCACTCGTTCTCCTCCGTCAGAGGACGCAGCCGGTACGCGGAAGAATGTACCTGGATTTTTGAAAATGATTAGGCGGGTTACAGACAGATATCCACTGCCCAATTTCTATTTTCTTTCTGGCAATAGGAAAATCCGGATCTAAGCCACATTTTGCAATGTGATGGTCATTATCTATTCTACGTTCTGCCATTTTGTATCTTAAAAAATGGATGCCATAGATTTCTTCCTTTGTATAGATGACAGGCGGAATGGCGAACATATCGAAAACAATTCTATAAGTGTAGTTTGGATACAAAATCTGGTTTTTCTAGATTTGAATATGAACATGAGAAAAACATTCATCAAAATTCTAAAAAGCCGGACGTATAGGCAGTGCGGTTGGGTTGTTTATGAATGAAATAATTTTTCGTCACTTGCCAAAAATTTCCCACCAGAACAATCTTGAGTTGCTCAAGGTAAATTCAGTTCACTCACTTGTTCAGTTGTTCACTAACTTTTCAGTTGAAGGTCCATTTTTCCCTGTTCAGTTACCATAGGTTTTTCACAAAGGACTATTATTTAAATTTTATTTATTTATCCCAAATTTTTTTATAAATTCGAAATACATACATGTGTAGATACATACGTATGCATGTATTTGCGTATATTTTAAAAAAGAGGAAACTCTAATAGTATACCTGTTTTGGCGTACACATGTGAGCTTACGCTTTATGTGAAATTTTAAAATAATTTATTATTATTGACCATTATACATATTTTCGATACATCTGTAATCTACATCTACATCAATTTTTCACAATAAAATGGCGTTCCAGGACCTTAAAAGACAGAGAATGAACTAGCGGCTGGTGAATTAAGGAGAGGGTTGTAGCTGTAAGTTAATGCCCATTTATCATTGTGGGCTTTTAATATGATCGTCAATATGGAAAATTACGATTTCTCGCATCTTGAACGCATTTTGGATGCCACAGATTTTCGTCCTTTGTGGGGAGGAACGGGGCGTCAAAAGAAATGTGGAAAGGGACAACCATTACAGTGATATCCCGTGATATTTTCAACAAACAAAATCCAACTTTTTGTAATAAATTTTGAATTTTTTTTTTTTTTTTTTAATTGATCAAAAGTAATTTTATTTAATTGTTTTCTTTTTATTGGTAATGATTTTTTTTTTAACGTAACGGAAGGTTTTACTAGTGGGTCCACTAATTTGCAAAATCTTAAAGGCAATAAAAAAAGTCTTAAATGGAACCACATAACTTTGAGGCTACAGCTTTTAGTATTACTTAGAAATTTTGACTTTGAACACTAGGGGAAAAGTATTTTTTTATATGTTTATTATTTTTATATGTTCATTTATATTGCCTTCTTCACGCATACCGTTCTTAAAACAAGCTGCTATGGTAAACCTTTTGGATGAGGAATTAAATATCATGCGGTTACCCTGAAAACCAATTCGACATAACGTCGATACTATCAGGAAGGCTCGGGTTTTCACATTCAAATTGCGTTTTACTTTTTAGCCAAAAGTCATACTTCTCGTTACAGGTGCCTGGAATACGCAAGAATACCCCCTTCGACCTTATAAAGGAAGGCAATCAGTGGCGTTCACAATTTTTAATCCGTCCGAATCTGGAAGCCGATCGGAACATACACGCGGCCTCAATGATCGAAATGAAATTTTCAAAAAGCAGCCAGCCGCAAGAACAGCTTCAGTCGTGCAGTGTTGTTGAAACAAGGTGACAGATGCAGGAACAAATCGTAAAATGTAAAAAAATATGATAAAATATTTTTAAATTCCACATAAATACCATGTGTACTAGCTAAGTACAGGTATAAAAGTAGTGTCGCGTTAACAGCGACTCAACAAAAAATTTGTATAGAATATCATTTCGATGGGATGGCATCGCGTAAGTGACGGTTATCAAAGAATTATCATTGAACGTGTTCTCTAAATGAAAAACACCGCTAGTATAAATCATGAATATCTGGCAGAAAGCTGATTTTTTCAAGTGTAGTTCATGGACGATACAGTCAGTGTCTCGGCAGGAACTGAGGATTATTTTAAATTTTAAACTTCAGATGGACACGTCCATGTCTCTGATCAACGCGATTAAATATATGTGTAATGGCAACGAACTAATGCATTAACAATAAAGGGCTAATAACGAATCCATGCTGGAGACCGCGCTAAATAGTTATATTTAAAACTATTTGGAATGAGCTGAAACTGAGAGAACACAAAGGTACGAACCACCTGTTTTGCTGTTTGTCATGTTTTATGGAAAAAACAACACTTTTATTCGTACGTTCATAAGGGTTCAGGCTTTTGAACACCGAAAAGTAGGACATAAATAAACGTTTATGTAATTCATGTATAACATTCAGTGATAATTTTGATATTTACCTCAGATTCGAAAATGTTCAAACCTACCTTTCATTATGCCAAGGTTCTTTATCACCATGTGGCCCTTTCTTATGACTTGGTTGCCAAGCTGACGAGTGCCTGTCTTATTTGCGTTTTCAGATTTATTCTGAGCACTGAAAGAAACAATTGATAAATATCTCATGGTAAATATGGTAAATAACTGAAATTAACGTACTTAGCAAAACCAATGAAGTCCTCGTGATTGATTGGTATTCATGTAGGCCAGCTCAAAATCGATAAGAAGGAGAATTTACTTTCTTTGCAACTATGCTCGCGTTGACGTACGTGTGTCGTAATAATGCGTTCTGTTTCCTCACGCAAGCGTGGGTACCGACCCATCTGTTTTAAACGTTGTTTAAGTTAGTTTTGAAACCAATATATATATATATATAATTAACTTACTTTGGCGGTGCACATGCGCACGACAACAGAAAGTTCTTGAACAACTAGATCTACGCACTTTATTACCGGTTCCTTTAGCGGTGCTATTTGTCGCTTAACAATAGCCTCAAAGCCATATCCGGGGTGAAAAGGCCGACGCGAATACCGTGAATATTGCGAATGGCGAATGATAAATCTCTCGCCGTAATTCCTTCTCATCACAGGCCATCTTAACAATCTCGAAGCGTAGACTGCACCGAAAGAAGAGTTATATTTGTATAAGTATTTTAGGGTTGCTTACCGCTCGTGAAAGATGCGATTGATCTTGGCACCACCAAGCTCATTAGTGTTGACTAAAGCCGATCCGCTGCCTTCAATAGTCCGTTCGAAGTCAGACTGAAGCTGTTGTATCATTCTATATAGACATGAGAGGGGTTCGTCTGTTAATTCATCCCATTAAAGCGGTATTTAATCCACTGTTTTTATTATAAATGAGAGGGAACATCGTGAGTCGCAGTGGGCGCGACTCTACTTTTATATCCCGTACTCAGAATTTTGGAATTTTTTCCGCTACAAATGTCACACTTATGTCTGCTACACCTCCACACCAATATTCCGTTCTACTTAGAGTCGTGTGATAAAATGAAAATTTTCCCCAAAAGGACATTTTTCGTATACGAAGAATCTAATGAAACTACCAATGATCATCATGTAAACATTAAAAGGTATTTGAGACCCAAACCTGTTCTATTTAAAAGCCGGGTAGCGTGGTTCGACAGACACTGTTGATCATCTACATCAGATATACCGACAAAGAGTCTTACAACAACTTTGACATTTGCTAATTATACTGATATCCTAAGTCACTCCAAATGTCAACAAGAGCAACGGAACATTTATCATCTCATGTCGTCGTCTTGTAAAAGTAGCTAACAGAATGCCGAATACATGCAACATTGCACTTTTACCTAAACCAGGCTCGGCACGGCCCTATCTATAGGATATAGAGTATAGAAAAAAGACGCTGCTGCTACGATCCGCGTTTATTACAGTAGTTGGCACTCTATTTTGTGTACCAAAAGTTACAAAAGAAAATACTAATTACGGAAAGGTATGTTAGTATTAGTGATTATGAAGAGGATTGGAATAAGTGGTGGATATTATATTATGGAGGGATTTATAGTCCAAGCATAAGATCTTAAACGGTTCATGCAAGGAATAATTCGATCTACACAGCTTAATGGACAAAAGAAATAAAATTTCTAGAGGATCGATTTCACAATCGTGAAATGTATGCGCCTCAACAAGTCAGTGCTATCTATGTCTGATCAAGTTGTGCCTAAAAATCACACCAAGTTTTTCTACGATTTAATAAGGATGGAAGGTTTATTAAAAGAAATCTACGAGAGTAAAACGGCATTCACACATCTTCATCCCACGCAGGCCACGCAGAGCAAAAAGTTTTTCTGGACTGATTTTATACGATCTTGGTGTACTTTGTACTAAGGGCACCATACACAAGAGCCGTACTCTGAAATCGGACAAACCAGCGAAATGTAGAGAGTTTCGTTAAATAGAATTCGTCAAAATCCTTTATAAGCCCAAGCACTCCCATGGCTTTATTTACCATTGTAGAAATCTGTTCAGAAAACTCTAGCTTGGGGTCTAGCTTAACACCAATATCATCAACCAAGGCAATTTTCTCAAGGGAACCACCGGATTTCAAGCGCGAGTGAAATGAAATGTACTTATACTGGTCACAGAGCTTAACATTATCCGCATACATGATTACTCGAGAGTTTGTTAAAACTGAAGGCAGGTCATTAATAAAGATCATAGCGAAAAGAAGGAGAACCAACTTTTATGAAATCTTCACTATAAATATATAAAAAAAAATCTGTGTGCATGCATCTATATCCGCAACGCATGCACCAATTTACATGCGGTAATCAACAAAAATCTCAAATTTTTTGTCTAAAAATGTGTGTTTGAACGACTATTTTATTTCATTTTTGTCATTCTGTAACAGAACACTTTATGATAGATTTTGTTTTTTTATCTTTTTGTTAGAAAAAAATTGTTTTCTGGAAAAATTTCAATTTGTGTAAGTATATTTGTTGCTTTTTGAAAATGTGGTTCTTACCAACCATTGTGGTTTTCAAAGTTTAATGTAATCGTCCCGATTAAAAATTGGGCCGGTGAACGCGAAATGCGTCACGACTTGCAGCTTCGATGAGCCGTGAAAGTAGCCAAGACATTAAAAATCGCAATGAAATAATCGTCTACGCACAGCAAGGTCCCGTTTGAATCAACGGAACAACTATGCAACAACAACTGCAAATGAAAGTCGTGATATACAAAATATTCAAGGTGTTGCGTTGCGTTCGCGTTCAATAGTGTCACCGATTACGCTTTTATTTATTTATTCAATTAATTAACAATTATCCGCTAATTATGATCTAGAGTAGGAAAGATAAATAGGGGGATGAAGATGAGGGGTTTAAAATGTAATAGGTTAGTGGTGCGTGGTAAATGGTACGAACAATGATATCAAAGGGACATTTCGGTGGATATGGCATGGTACGCTTAAGTTGCAATTATTACAAAGAAAAAAGGTTTCTGCTGGACGTATTTCGATCTACAGAAGGGCAATCCAATAGGTCGGAAAGTGCGGGTTGGTCTGGATGAAACCGCAAAGCATATCTGTCCCAGCAGAGTTTGGGAGTCAACAAGCCCGAGAGAATTGCTCGATTTTTATAAAGTCTTCATGATATGTTGTTGACTGAAGAGCTCTTTTGTGAACCAAGGGGGATTCCCAGATCTAATCGGACAAAAAAAATGGGACCGAAGAATCAAAAAGTGTGTCAAGTAAATAGTAAAAGATGCTTGTGCCTTTCTTATTCAGTCAGTGCACAAGTACCGTGCAGACCAATCAAAATCCCTAATCAGGTTATTAAGCTTCGTAAATCGGCTTTACGAATGCAGCGGACATTTTCTCCGGTTCCAATATCGGCCCATACTTCGAATGTAGGATGGTAGGAGTCTTTAGGTATAGTGAGCGGAAGGTCTCGGGTTAACAACGCTATGGTCGGATCCGAGACAATGCACAGATCGAGCAATCGACGCAAGGAATTTTTCACATGGTTGACTTGAGACAGGGACAAGTCTAGCAAGCCGTCTATAAAGTCATGTCGTGATATGGGCACAAGGTTATTAGACTCGTTTAACGAAGATAAAATAGTACCTGGCAGAAATTTAAACCAACAATAACTATCATTATTGTCTTTTCTGAAAGTGAGGAAGAAACAGTTTTTAAAGCGGAAAGGTGCTGCTCTTATAGAGGCATCCGAGGAAGCCAGGTGGAACATACCTATATATATATAGGAAATATAAAAGCCTGGAAGAATCAATATTACGCACAGGAATTCCAGGTTTTGTGAAACCTGGACTCCCCGACGTTTCGACGTGAAGGCAGCGTCCCCAAAGGACCCTCCGCCACGTCGAGATGAACGTCATTCTAAAGATTTTGTACCGACCGACCAAAGCTTTGGAACCAACTTTTGCCGGGGCTTTAACCGGGTTTCAGTAAGAACAATAACATGGGACGAAAATGTGAGACTCTCCAGAAAAGCGGCTAACTACATAAGCCTCAAGCATTCTGGTAGGTAACTAAAAGAGTTACTAGTTAGCTATTTTTAACAACAAAGTGCTCCGGCCAAAAATTGGCAGAACAAATAGTGTCGACATGAGTTGGGGAGACGTTCTTAAAAATAAGCTGTCTCCCTGGCATAAGAGAAATTAAACTTCTCTACCTTTAAGCCATCGGTTTTATTTTTGGTTTTGGATAAAAGCCCAGTTACATCAGTAGATGTGCGGTCAGGGGCAAGCCGATAGACAAAAACTTTCCGCGTTGGTGCATCCCCTACCAGTGGTTTTGACCGGTCCGGTACCTGGGATGGCAATATCTGGTGGTCCGGGACGTAAATCAACTGGTGGATTCGAAATGGGTGGGATAGCTACGGAGTTGGGTACGGACTTTTCAGACACGGACGTTACAGACGTTTCTGGCAGCATACTCTCCGAGGTGATTTTTTCGCAGCGATCGTTGCCCTTGGTGTAGAAAACAAAATCAACTGCTGCACTGCTGCGGAGTAGACTTTTTGCGCCGCGGAGACTTTTATAAAGCAGCTGTAAACTGCTGAGTGTCCAAGGCCAAGATCCGATTAGACTTGCTTCCCAAAAGCCCACGATCAGCTCTTTGAAGTCACTCCACGTCTGTCTCATGAACAAACGCATGTCGTTTTCCACAGCACGGCATTTCTTACAACTTTTTATATTGCAGTTACGTTACGTTTGCCAAATGGCATGCACCACACGAAGAGACACGACGGACGGTGATGGGATCGGTTTATGGCGTTGGAAACGATTCCTTCTCTATTTTACATACATCCACTTTTACCACAAATACAATATACCCTTTTTACTCTTCGAGTACGGTTATAAAAGACGTGTTTTCTACATTTCTTCTATGTTTTGTAAGATCCGAAATTTGCGGGATCTTGAGTAATGCAATGATATACTCACTGGAGCATAGCCTTTGTCTTAATGCTTTGGCATCGCCTGGCTGGAAGTGCTTGAATTCCTCGACCTCCTTCTCCAAGGTTAGCATCTGCTTTCTGCAATTTATCACGCAATCGGGTAGGTAATGTGTCGCGTATATGGTTGGTTAGCTGCTGATTAAGAACTCGCTGTAAGTATGGAGTGCCTAGCCGATCCAGCCATGTGGCGATATGAAGAGTGGCTTAAAAGAACTTGCGCTCAGCGGCCAACGCTTGGTGAATATCTTTGCGCCCCTCTATGTCCTTCTGTGAACGATTTACAACACCGATATAGCCGCGCCGCGAAGCAGCTTATTCTCCAGAATATCACGGGCATCTGTCCCTTCGTCCATGAGATCAAGTTTTGTTATCACACCAATGGTCCGCACACCCTGTGGATCCACCTCTTTGGCTAGCTTAAGAGCATCTGAGTTTGCGAGATCAGTGTTAGCTGGTGTCACGGCCAGTATTAGACATGTCTCTTTGCGAATAAACTGAAATATCATCTGCTTAATTTGCTGCTCAATGTCCACAGGTTGGTCACCGATAGCCACTTTTGTTAAGCCTGGCAAATCAATCAGTGTTAGGTTGAGTACGTGAGGCGAATAAACGCGTAAATTAATGGGAATGTTTGAGATGCCCTTATTACTACCAGTAACACGATCCGTTTCATCCTCGATTTCCTTTCGTATCTCATCAAAATTCAAAAACTTTTTTTTCCCTTACAATGAAGAAATTCTCCATATTCTGATGGCAAATTAAAATCAAGACAACGGAAAAACACCAAATGCATTAAATATTCAATATGTAGATTATTTAACATCTTCTTACCGGTAACTCCATGTATCAGCTGTAATATCAAAGGCCTTCGAGTCACAATACCGGATCCGCGAGGTAAAAAATCTCTGCGAAAAATTAAAAATAATCAGTGTAGTGAGCGAGGACATATTTATCTTAATCTTTAAAGAAACAGGGATGATTTAACTGGCATATAAATTGCACCAAACATATAATTCCTTGTTTTGAGATAATTAAAAATCAGATGACCAAAAAGTTTTCATTTGTGTAAATTAATATTTCTATATATTCATATATGGTTCATATTTTGGCAAAAATAGTACCGTGTGTAAAAATTATTAGTTAATTAATTATTAGTCGACCTCATTCAACTGATTTAGCCGACTGACAAGTTGCTGACGATTGCTTCCTTCCATTTTTATTCTGCATTTATTGCCTACGTAAGATTGAAATATGTATTTTTATATAGTATTTTCATATTAATCGGTTTTTTTCTGATTTGAGTACTCGTCTGCGAAAACCAACAGCGAAATATTGTTTTGTAGATCATTGCATGCTTAATTAAATATAATACCTTTATAATATGCTTTCATTCGACTGTCTTAACTAGATTAAATTTGAGTTCATATTGTATTTTTCTAGCCGGCTGGCCCTTATTTCGCTTGCTACCCTCATTTTCGTTGTGCTTCTTATCGACAAAAGATGGAATATTTATTTATTTCGCTCGCGCCCAGGAAAATACCGTCGGTTGCTTTTCCAGAATTAATCGCCTTTTCTTAAAATCTGAGTACTCGTCTGCTAAACACCTGCTGCTACATTTTTCGAACAAAATACAGGCATGCATTTTTAGTTTTCCATACGAAACATTGCATCATTAATTTAGTCGACAGAAAATTTAGTATTAGGCTTAAATAAACACAAACAGTGTTACTGTAGAGCATGGTCAAGCTCTGCCTTTAACGAATTTTATAACACGTGAAAAATAACGGTGAAAAAACACTCATAAGCTGTAGGTATAAAATATGTTGTGCTCGTATAGGTTATTGGCGACGCTTATCGATCAATTGCTCACATGCAGGACGGTGACGTCGTCGATGGGGTCGTCCACTCAGTCAAGGTATGTCAACAGAGGCACACCGCAGGGTGGGTTCTGTTCCCCTTCTATGGAACATAGCAGTCAAAAAGATTCTGTGTGACCTGGATGGGGGGGGGGCTGTAAAGTGGTGGCATACGCAGATGACGTTGCTTTTAATATTCTCGGGAAAATTCCTCAAACACTCTGCGACCTAATGTCTGCAAAGCTCGCGAAATTGTCAGACTGGACAAAATCGCGCGGACTGGGAGTAAATCCCTCGAAAGGCGAACTTGTATTATTATCTCGTAAATACAAGATTCCGCCCTTAACCCTCAATGCTTAACGAATGCAGGCTATCCTTCAGCGATAGTGCTAGTTACCTGGGGTTGGTAATTGACAGCAAGCTCAACTGGAACCAAAACATCAAAGAAAGAGTGAAGAAGGCTACGATAGCCCTCTACACCTGCAAGAAAGCCATTGGTCTAAGGTGGGGCATTAACCCAAGTATAGTCCAATGGATATATATATTTAGCAATAGTTAGACCAATTCTACTCTACGGAGTCACGGTGTGATGCTCGGCAACCTTGCAAAGAACTGCCGCACTCTGCATCAGTGGAGCACTTCGCACCACACCGAATGATGCTCTAAACGCTGTCCTGTGCCTCCAGAGTCCTGACCTCGCAGGTAAGGCTAAGGCACTCATGGCAGCAATTCGTCTTAGAGACTCTCACCAATGGGTACCACAAAATATGGGACACTCATCCATTCTAAACGACAACAACAACGTCCCAACAAAACGGACTACTGCATTCCGAGGGAGTATACTGAAACTCCCTTTGAAATAAATATCCCTCACCGTGATAGCTGGCTTGAAGGGAACTCCGGGTCCTGGTGGAGCCATTCAAATCTTCACGGATGGCTCCAAAATGGACAACAAAGTAGGAGGTATCTACCCGAGCAACTAAACATAAAGGCACTCCTTCAGGCTTCGGATCACTGCAGTGTCTTCCAAGCGGAAGTCACAGCGATCTGGGAAGCTCTGATTTGCATCAAACAGTTGCCTTTTCGGCAACCCACATAAACATCTACAGTGATATCCAAGCTGCGATCAAATCACTAAATGCGATTACATCGAACTCGGCCACCGTAGCAAAATGCCGCAAATCTCTTCACGAGATGGCTCAGCAATTTGCTATTAGCCTGATATGGGTCCCGGGTCACCAGGACATTGAAGGTAACTGCATAGCAGATGAACTGGCCAGAGCTGGCACTACCACCTCCTTTCTCCACGACAAAGAGGATACATGTATGCCTATGGCCACCTGCAAGCTCATCATAAAAGAGCAATTCATGCGACTAGACGACAGTCGGTGGCAAAACACACCACGATGCCGCATCACGCGACAAACGTGGCCCACTATAAACAAGAAGCGCACCACCGAGCTCTGTAAGCTAAGCAGAAAAAGGTGCAGCACTGTCATTCGATCCCCCACGGGACACTGGCTAATAGGAACCCATTCCAGAAGGATGGGAGCCTTATATAATTATTACTGCCGCAACTGTAGAGATGAGGAAGAGGAGGAAACAGTGGAGCACCTGTTCTGCTCCTGCCCGGCTCTCAGTAGAAGAAGGCTACAACACTTTGGCTCGCCCTTTTTCATAGACATATCACTAATGTCCAATATCTGTCCCAGAAAGATAGCGAATTTCATTAGCGCAGCCGGATGGGATAACTGCTGACAGGATGTCTCACGGCAGGGGAGGGGCCAATTGATTCAATGGTGGTACCACAACGGGCCGAAGCCGGCCTATGTGTGTCAGGCTCATGACAGCCCGACAGCCAATGTACCTTAACCTAACCCTAACCCGAATAAAAAGCCTTTGCGGACCCAGAAAAAATCTGCCGTTTAACACCAGCAGCTCAAGCCAACGATTAGGGACTGAAGACGACGAGCCGGTATATTCAAGAATGTACCCGGATTTTGAAAACTGAACCTCAAAACCACTACAGACAGATATCCGATGCCTAGCATTTCTATGATACCGTCAAACTTAGGAAAGCCAAGTATTTCACTCACCTTGAATTAAAGTCAGGGTACCAAAAAATGAATTTTACCGACTGCCATTTGCCTTAAAAATGCATCAAGTATCCCTCCAACGGGCTATATATAGATGACATACTGCGTGAACATATCGGAAAGATATGCTATGTATAATGTAGATGATGTTATCGTCTTTTCCAGAAGTGAAGATGAACATGTGAAAAACATTGATCAAATTTCTAGCCTCATGTAGCAAACATTAGGGTGTCCAGGG
>CM019044.1:27006872-27110002 GCA_009664405.1 Drosophila bifasciata
ATGCTGCGGGCATGTAGTTGCTGCTTATGTTGCTTGGATTTTTACAGTGGCGGGACTTCATGTCGTAACCTTACGAACTACATTACATTTCATACATAACTCCATTGCTTTCTACTTATTGATTATTATTATTATATGGTGTAACGACAACCCCTTAGGGTTCGCCCCTGCGCTTGTCGCCAAGCAGGATTTTCCTTTCCTTTTTAGAAAACAATTGTTCACACAAAAAATTTATAAAAAAAAAACTAAATCTATCATAAAATGATAGATGATCATATCATGTAAAATCTGCTGATTTCATCGTTTTGCATTTGAGCACGTACATTTGTAGTCAATCTAAGTGTTTTCACAGAGTGCCACAAATGTTTACAAAACTCATTAATTTAATTTACATACATATGTACATACATACTTCCTTCATTCTTGAGGAACCTATTTATGGAAAAGATAAATATTTTTTGTGCAAACCATGCCACATTCTCTGGCCATCATTTTAAAAAAAAACCGCTGTGTATGAGTAAATCTGACTCTGACGTGAACGAGCTGCTGACACTGCTGGACAATGTAACACTGACTTCCGACGACAACCGAAAAAACGTTGAGAAAAAAGTAGACAAGATGGAAGCTGCGCATCTACAGGCCATCATTACAGCAGCAGTTAGCTCTGCACTCGAAGTTCAAAAAAGAGACTTCGAGCAAAGACAAAGGCCCGTTACTCTCAACAGGACGGTGAGCTGTGATGAGTCACTGGATGCGGTGAAGACACTACCGGAGTTCGATGGAACATTGGATCAGTATGTTTTGGCGCCAGGCAGCAAGGATGCCTAGGCTGAGAATTATAAGAGTAGTTCTAAAGCATTATCAAGCGGTACTGATAATTCGAAACAAAGTAAGACCTGCGTTAGCAGAGACCCGCACTCCTGGCCTCGTTCAGCACAGTCCTAAATGTTTATGCTATCATTAGCCGCCTTGACTTTTACCTACTCGGATAAACGCCCGTTGCAGGAACTTGCTAGACCAGGTTGAAAAGAAGCTCACCATTCTTACAAACAAGGCAATCATGTCGCACGGGCGCAAACTCTCAATGATATTGGAGCGACGCACTTGGCGTATTTATTTCAGGCCTTAGGAAGAATCTCACTGATGTCCTATTTTCGGCAGGACCTAAGGACGTGCAATCGGCTTTGGACATCGCTCAAAAAATTGAAGCTAACCACGATAGGCATGCTTTTGCGGCAAACTACGCAAGGACTCTCGACGAAAAAGGCCCAAAACGGACAAATTACAAACAATTCGGGCACAATGAGACCGACCAGTATAAAAACAGTGTAAAACCCATTTTATACACGGGACCATGGTAACCCAGCTTTGATAAGCTACGAAAAATTTTGGCGTCAGAGGATTTCATACTTCACTACCCTAACTTCAACCTCCCATTCGACCTGGCGTATTTATTTCAGGCCTTAGGAAAATCTCACTGATGTCCTATTTTCGGCAGGACCTAAGGACGTGCAATCTTTGGGCATCGCTCAAAAAAATTGAAGCTAACCACGATCAGCATGCTTTTGCGGCAAACTACGCAAGGACTCTCGACGAAAAAGGCCAAAACGGACAAATTACAAACAATTCGGGCACAATGAGACCGACCAGTATAAAAACAGTGTAAAACCCATTTTATACACGGGACCATGGTAACCAGCAGGAAATGGTAATCGAGGCTACGACCAGGTGAGAAAAAAATGGATGTTGATCCGTCTTCTTCTAAATTCCGCCAGCTGGGTCCCAGAGCGACAGAATGTTAATCACCTCAATCAGGAGATTTCAGATCAATACCTATGGGAGTGTGAACAGCAGTGGCTGATATTGACGATGAAGCCAATGCAGGGTACGTGACTGATACAGTCAATTTTTTAGAGACGAGTCCCTGCTCCCGTTCGTCAAACGAACCAGAGCGGGGAAAGTGTTAAAATTCCTCATAGATACCAGGGCTGCAAAAAACAACATCAAACCCATGAAAAACCTGCAGTGAGTTGTCTCGGTAGCAGCCACATTCGTTGCAAAAATATTTACATGGCTCCCAGCAAGGTCGAGCGTAAATGCTTTCTGACTATCTTCGGTGTAAAAAGCCCGTTCTTTATACTGCCAGAACTGTCAACTTTTGATGGCATCATAGGGCTGGACACATTAACTGAAGCTGACGCTAATATTGACTTGGGTTCAAAAAAACTTCACTTGGCTGGGGCATCAGAAAAGCTTCTGTTCCACACGTGCCCCAGCGTAAATTTCACAAAGTTTAATGACATTGTAATACCACCAACCGTACGAGTGCCTTTCCTGAATATGATGTCTAACCGAATAAAAGCCTTTGCGGACCCAGAAAAAATTCTGCCGTTTAACACTGCAGTAGTTGCCACGATTAGGACCGAAGACGACGAGCCGGTATATTCAAGAATGTACCTGGATTTTTGAAAACTGAACTCAAAACCACTACAGACAGATATCCGATGCCCTAGCATTTCTATGATACTGTCAAACTTAGGAAAAGCCAAGTATTTCACTACCCTTGAATTAAAGTCAGGGTACCAAAAATGAATTTTACCGACTGCCATTTGCCTTAAAAATGCATCAAGTATCCTCCAACGGGCTATAGATGACATACTGCGTGAACATATCGGAAAGATATGCTATGTATACGTAGATGATGTTATCGTCTTTTCCAGAAGTGAAGATGAACATGTGAAAAACATTGATCAAATTCTAGAAAGCCTCTATGTAGCAAACATTAGGGTGTCCAGGAAAAAAGCTTTCAAGGATTAGCGTCGTCGTGTCTACAAAAGGCACCAGAACAATCCCTGACAAGGTAAATTCCATACACGATTTCAGGGAACACTCAACCCTTTTTGAAGTAAGGTCCATTTTTGGGCTTGCGAGTTACTATAGGTGTTTCATTAAGGACTTTGCTCAAATAGCTTGACCCATCACAAGCATGCTGAAAAGGAAAACGGGAAAGTCTGCAAACAACGCTCGAAATTTATTTGCGTAGAGTTTGACAAAACGCAGAAACAAGCTTTTGATAAGCTACGAAAAATTTTGGCGTCAGTGGACTTCATACTTCACTACCCTAACTTCAACCTCCCATTCGACCTGACCACGGACGCATCTCCCTCCGGCATAGGTGCTGTGCTATCTCAGGAAAACCGTCCCATAAAAATGATTTCCAGGACCTTAAAAGACAGGGAATTGAACTACGCAACGAATGAGAGAGAGTGTATCGAATGCCCATAGTACTCCGTCACTCCTCCGGCACTCCGTCACTACCTTTACGGGAAAAGTGACATAAACATCTACACAGTCCACCAGCCTCTCATTTTTGCGGTCTCAGGCTGGAACCCTAACTCCAAAATAAAACGGAGCCCGGGACAACCATGTTGCAGACGCGCTTTCGCGGCAAAATCTCAACGCCTTGGAATGGTCAAAGCCATTCCGGCTACCTAATTTTGGTACTGCAAAATCATAGATAATGACATTACTAACGAACGGACGGTTGCTAAGTGTCACATATGTGCAAGCTCCAAGAATGACAGGCATCCAAAAAAGCAGGAACTGGGGACCACATCGATAGCTTCGAGGGTAGGTGAGATGGTGCACTTAGACATTTTCTCATCGGCTGGGAAATTTTTTTTAAAGGCTGTTGACAATTTCTGAAAATTTGTTTTGGTCCAACCAATTTCTTCACGCACTATCGCGGGTCCTGCAGATTGTAAACCTTTTCCTGAAATTAAATTGGATTAACTGCTTAACGAAAGCGTTTAATTCAGAGGTAATCCGGTCAACCCTGAAAAACCAATTTAACATTAACGTCGCATATGCGCCACCCTTGCACAGCACATCAAACGGGCAGGTGGAGCGGTTTCACGGCACACTGGTAGAAATCCCTAGGTGCCTGAAACTGCAGAGAATTTTCGAGAACACGGTCGACCTTATACTTCAGGCAATTATTGAGTATAACATGACATTCCAATCCGTCACAAAGAGGAAGCCGATCGAAGTGAACTCGAACCTCGGCGTGGAAATTCGCCAAAATCAAAAAAAAAGCTCAGCAAGAACAGCTGGAGCGAAACAACCCGAGTCGGCGAAACAAGGTGTTTGACGTAGGCGAAAGAGTCATCGTCAAAGCCAATAAGAGGCTGGGCGACAAGCTCACGCCTCTATGTGTGGAGAACAGAGTACAAGCAGATTTAGGTACTACTGATACAAACACTTGTTTATGGCATAGAGCTCTTTGCAAACTGTGATAATAATGTAGTTTTTGGCCGGGGTGATAACTGAGGGGCTGCCAGGGCCTAAAAAAAAAATTTGTATAGAAGGACTTTTCGATGGGATGGCGACGCGTCTTGTGACGGTTAGACTATAGAGAGGGTATCATCCAGATCGTTCGCCTCTAGCGAAGACACCGCTAGTATGAACCAGAGAACACACTCTAGCTGACTTGTTCAATACTAGGTCATGGACGTACCCATGTGTCTCGGCAGGAACTAGGAACAACTGTACTTGCGATAGGTCAGAGGCTAGTGGATGTATTCTGATCGGACGCGAGCCTTTATCAATGATGATCGAAGCGAATCGGTGATAACAATAAAGCGCTTCGAACCTTGCCTAAAAGACCGAAGGAGAAGCTTGGTGCGGACTCCTTAAAATGGGGCAGTAACACGTGGGCGTCTGTGCGTAGAATAAGTTTTGAAGTTTGATGAATTTTGTCGGTATATAACTTCACTTTTATTCGTATAGCAAACTAGAAAGCCCGTGCACTTCGCTGCTTACATATTCAATGTTTAGTAATTCATCGAAATTTAACAATGATAATTTTGATGTTACACCATATTTTATTAATTGCAATGCTTTGTGATAAACAATATTTTTTTTTGTTTGTTTTGCCGTCGGTACAATGAATAATTAAGGGTGAAGGTTTGCCTAATCGTGAGTACGCTATATACAGTTGACCATGTGAAAATACCGGAAATGTGATATGTGAAATTTAAACCAAAAATTTGCAACGACTGTCCTTGTGATTTATTAATAGTCATAACAAAACAAGACGATTGGGAAATTGTAGTCGTTTGAAATCAAATGGCATGTCAGTTGGAATCATCGGGATTCTCGGAATTAAAACGTGTTCACCACAAAATTTCCCAGTCAAAATAGTTTCTTCAAGTAAATTAGTCATAATTTTTTCACAGTAAGTCTTGTACCATTGCAAAGTCGTGGTGGATTCAGATTCCGCAGCATAAATATGGTGGCTCCAACTTTTAATTGTAAATAGTATGGCGGCAATCCAGGTAAATCCAATGAATTTAGAAATCGACTGGATAATTTACAGCACCATCTATATTGATAATTGTATCAATCGACCTATACGCACAGGTGCATATATGCGTTGATCTCATTAACATCTTTATTTGTTCCGGCCAAAATTGCTCTTTCCCTCAAACAGTCATGGTTTCTATATTTTTGTACAAAATTTGGAACACACTCCGAATCAAGTATTCCTTCGATGACAAAAAGTGAAAAAATTATTTGGAAGCGTTATAGAGCCATTATTGTCAACGGGATGTATGCCATTACCAATGTCCAACAGTTGTCTGGAAAACCAATCTGATGAAGCATCGTTTTGCAATTGAACACGGACATTTGTAGTCAATATAAGTGTTTTCACAGTGCCACAAATTAGATGTTTTCAAACACGCATTAGTTTCATCAAACAATCGATTATCTCCACGATTATCTCCAGTGTCTTCTTGTTGGCCATAGTACACTCATCCCATACAATAATAGAGCATTGCTGAAGTACTCTCGCCATTGCAGATCTTTTTGAAATGTTGCATGTAGGATTATTGTCAGCCTGCATGTTCAAGGGAAACTTAAGGGCAGAGTGCGCCGTGCGATCACCATCCAATAATCTGGCAACGAAGCCAGAGCCCATGCGATTCTAGCTCGTGCTCGAATGGTAGCCAAAATAATCGAAATGACAAACGTTTTCCGGTACATCCAGCTGCATCCAAAAAGAACAGTCCATCATTTTGTTCTTCGATAGCTCGCAATATTTGGTCATTAACCGTTCTTTGATTAATATTTAACCTTGGTTCATTGTTTTGCACAAACGCATTAATCTCGGACCGATCATACTGCAGTTCACGATCCAGTTCTTTGTTGGAAAGCTCGTGTATTTCACGATTTGGCGCTGTCATACCTAATTGAGCTAATTCTTTGCTTGCCATTATCAAGCAAAGGCCTTCAATAGCGATAAATGCTTCGGTGTAAATTTCCGGCGTTTCCTGGTTTATATCATGCGTTTGACGGCGCAATCGATGTAAAAAATCATCAGACAAATGATTTTGATGTTTTTGCCACAATACAGTTGGCTTTGCTGGACTTTTGAGAATTTATTCCACGTATGACCATAAACGGATTACCGCGTCTTCGTAAAGAAAAATTTGACGATTTATTCAATTTCCAAATCTTGATTTTGAATTTTCTCAAATCATTGCTTGACACAACTCAAAAAAAAACAATTAAAGGATCTGGTGTCGCGATCTTCGAATTTCGGCCGTGAAAAGTCGCATCGTCGTTTTTTGAGATGGGCAGTTTTTCAATGGATGCCAAATCAAAATAATGCGCATGAGGTAAACCCCATTTGCCATCCAACATGGAACAGCAACTTCTCCAAAAACAGCCATATTTGACTTTGTAAATGTCCATGCTAATGTATTTAATAGATTGTCTGAAAAAGACCTGCTACGTTTATGATGGCTTTATAAATCTTTAAATATATCGCCAACCAAACGATTATCAATTTTCAAATCTTGATTTTGAACTTCAAACTTGGGAATGACCATTATCTTCAGTTGATCGAAGATATTCTGAATATCCATCGTTAACGGCGACTATATCGGAGACCAAATTTTGCGCGTAAAACGTTTGACGTGGACTTTCAACCATACGATAACGGTAATATTATCATAGTTCCAACGTTTTATGCATTTCTATCGTTGTAAATAGAATCACGCAAATGAACATACTCTTCGGAACGTATTTTGACCTGGTTGAATCGAGGAAATTCAACCGTTCCGATTCAATTTTTGCATACATGTCAACAATATACTGGTGAAAAAGTGCTGGACACTTCAATATGTGGTTGTCTGGATTGTGCCGTATCTGCAGTGGTATGCGTAATAATTCATAGCACTAACTTTCTTTTTTCCTTATCGACATACAATTGAATTAAATTTAATTTCAATTAAAATATAAATCAATCATAAATTATTCATCAATTTACCGTTTACTGAATTTACAATTTTAATGTTGAAATGATAGCCATCTTGGCCGCTCCAAAACAAGATCTGATATTGTAATGCATCATAACAGCGATGAGTCTCGGATACACGGTCAAGTTGCTCATTTCTACGATGAAGCACAATGTCACGATTATTATATTGGTCACCAACTATGATTATTACCACTTCGTCAACTGTTTGTGCATTGAAACGCCTTGCATGTTGTCCAACCGGTGTTTAATCAGCTCGAATAAAAATTTTATGATCGTCCGATGGCATTCAATCAAGCGACGTTTTGAATAACTGAACCAATTCGTTATGCTCATGGAAAATATCTTTTAAATCATAAAATAATTTTTTTTCCGCGTGTTGGTAATAATGGCACACCGACTATCAACTTCGTCTTCTGCGTTCCCGATAAAATAAAATTTCAAAAAATTGGTGGTCAGCGTTGTCGAAAGGTAACAAAGAGCCAGCTCGATGGTATAGTTGACTTTGAATCTGAATAAAATATACGATAGAACGTTCTATTCGCGTAAACAAAACTATTTAATTTCCATGAATGTTGGCATGACGTTGTCTCTTATGATACTTTCGTATATTGTTCAAAAAATTATTAGACTCAGATATATATCCATTAAGTAATGTGCTCAATGGTTATGGTGGGCTCCACAATTCAGACAATTTCACTTTACCTCCCACACAGCACATCCCATCTCCTTCACCTGTAAATTTATATGCCTGACAAATGACGTACGTTCAATTTGCCGTAAGACACTATTGTACGCGAACGCAACACCATTTTGAATATCACGACGTTTTTGCAGTTGTCGCATCATTGTTCCTTTGATTTGAACGGGACCTTGCTGTGCGTAGACGATTATTTTCATTTCGATTTGTAATGTCTTGGCTACTTTCACGACGCATTACGCGCTCGCCGGCCAAAATGTAATCGTATCGACATTTAACTTTAAAAACTACAATAGTTGGTAACAAATTGCAATTTTTGTAGAAAACAATTTTTCACACAAAAAGTTATAAAAAACTAAATCTATCATAAAAATGTTCTGTTACAAATGACGCAAAATGAAATGAAATAGGCGTTTTTTAGACGAAATTTGAGACGAAGTCTAACAGTTTTCTCGAAAAAAAAACTGTTGATTTCATCCTTTTGCATTTAAACACGTACACTTGTAGTCAATATAATACTGCTTACAATACAATACAGTACAATATACAAAACTGTTTTCACAGAGTGCCACAAATGTTTACAAACACTCATTAATTTCATCAGCAGCAGTTTTTATATACATATGTATGTACATACTTCCTTCATTCTTGAGGAACCTATTTATGGAAAGGTAAATATTTTTTTTGTGCAAGCCATGCCACATTCTCTGGCTATCATTTGAAAAAAACCGCATGTTATTTGGTGCACGCGTCGCGGAGATCCATGCATACAAGTTAACAAGAGTTAACTGAATTGTCCATTGGGTTGGACGAATTCTGAGTTAACAAGAGTTAACTGGATTGTCCATAGGGTTGGCAGAATTCTGCGATATCGCGAGGTAAGCAGTTTCGTCAACCGTGGGATCGCTGTCGTCGCGGTCGCCGGATGCCAGCCGCTACTGGACACCACGCACGAGGCGCAAGGTCAGCACTTTTGCTGGACAGCGACGAGTGCCGTGGCCGGCAACCAAGGGTCCCGTAGCTGGGAAGTTTAGGTTTTAAGTTAGTAGTAAATTACCAGCCGAGTGGCATTTACGTTCTAAAGTCTCGCCTTGCGGGGTTAGCTCTCATCATATTCCTCAAAACAATACTTCAGATAAATTACCCGTATTGCATATAATTATTACTGGCGCCCAACGCGATAAAAAGAAACCACCCCTGAGAGTAATTTAGCGCGGAGGAGAAAATCGGCTAAAAAGTGCAACGAAGGGTCAAACAAAAAGACCAAAAACATCGACGGAGACAAAGCCCGCTCAAAAAGAAAAAAAGCGCAAAGCTCAAAAATACAAAGATTATTATCAAAAGCCACGCCCGATCTGTAAATATATCGCCGGGAAAATCGGCTAAAAGTACAAAAGGGTCAAACAAAAGATCGGCGCAACACTGTGGAGCGCAGAGACAACGCCCGCTCAAACGCAAAGGATTATCAAAAAGCCACGGGGTGAAGGAATAAAAAAGGCTGCGTACATCAATTGCACGCAAAAGCTCGTAGCCTCGAGTGTAAATAAAAGGCATTTAATCAACCCCAAACTGTTACACCAGAGCGGACGGCTTTTGGGCAGCGGCGACGTTAGACGAGAGAAGAAAACAACGCAGAACAATAAAGGAGCAGCCACCGAAAAGTTGCCAGCTAGAATCAAAACACCAGAAGAAAATAAAAAAGGAAAATGTAAGTGAAACTTTTCTTCAGTTATCGCCCAATAGTAGAAAAAAAAAAAAAAACAAAAAAGAAATAAAACGTTCATATATTCAGAAATATTCGGCCGTCGTTGTTCTCAGAATTTTTTTTGCCCCACCCCTCCCTCCCCCCCCCTCTTTTTTTTGGTTGCGATAAAAGCAAGTAAGAAACGTTACACCACTCCATAAAAACATTGTTGTCGGCGGGCAACAACA
Source organism: Drosophila bifasciata (assembly GCA_009664405.1). NCBI lineage: Eukaryota > Metazoa > Arthropoda > Insecta > Diptera > Drosophilidae > Drosophila > Drosophila bifasciata. Next base: position 27,016,826 of record CM019044.1, read on the forward strand.
ACGGGATCTGTGTTTGAGGGAACTTGAATTTGATTCCTAAAGAAAATAAACAGAAGCAACGGCCCGGCAGAGCTGGTCCTGGCCTACGACAAAGACAAACGAAACGTTAGGGGCGACCGAGAAAAATACGTCTATGCCCATTTCCGAGTTAGCCAGATTGTTCGGCGGACTCAGTGTAGACCTTGAAATAGAACCCGAGGGAAGAGTAGAAAAATGGACCCTGTTCAGATCAAGGCTGTTATACAGGCGGCGGTCAACGCTGCGTTATAAATACAAAAAGCGGACTTTTAATCGGCGTTTGCAGGCTGTAACTGACCAGCTGCAGGCTGCAAGAGTTCAGGTCCCCGAGGCCAAGGCCTACGAGGCGGTCACCTTGGACCAAACGGTAGGTTGCGATGAAGCTTCTGGATGCGGTAAAAACGCTGCCAGAGTTCAACGGGGCCCAGGCTCAATTTGTTTCCTGGCGACAGGCAGCAAAAGGCTGCCTATAAGCTATACGAGGGGTTTGTAGGGAGTTCAAAGCACTACCAAGCGGTTTTAATAATCAGGAACAAGATTAGAGGGCCCGCTGACTCACTCTTAGCGTCGTTCAACACAGTGTTGAACTTTGAGGCGATCATCAATCGCCTCGATTTTTACATATTCGGACAAGCGTCCGATACACCTGCTAGAGCAAGAGCTTGCCACACTTCGGCAGGGTGGACTGTCCATCACTCAGTTTTACGAAGAGGTCGAGAAGAAGCTCACCCTTCTCACAAATAAAACGATCATGTCACAAGACATGCGCACAGGCGCAATACATTAACGAGAAGTATAGGGCTGACGCACTCCGTGTCTTTGTCTCAGGCTTAAGAAGAGGCCTCACGGATATATTATTTGCGGCACAGCCTGCGGACTTGCCGTCAGCCTTGGCCTTGGCACAAGAAATTGAGGCCAACCATGATAGGCACGACTTTGCAACGAATTACGCAAGAGCTTTAGAAAGCAAAGCCACAGAACCGAACAAAGTATTGGCAGGACGGACAGAATGAACCCGATCACTACAAAAGACAATCGAAGAACCCGTTCTACACGAACAACCAGAGGAACCATCAAGCGGGTGGTCACCGTAGCCAAGACAAAGTAGAGATGATGGATGCTGATCCATCTTCCTCTAAATTCCGTCAGCCAACTGGCTTTCAGAAGCAGCAGGGGCACAACCCAGGCCTACCGGCTACAGAAAACCCTAATAACGGGCACCAACATGGTGCGTATAAAAGGCCGGCTGGATCCCAGAGATTTTCCGACCAGCGCAGGCAGAGGGTCAACCACCTCGTTCAGGTGGACCCGGACAAATACGAGCAACAGTACGAGCAGTTAGCATCGGAAGCAATGGCGGAGATTGATGAAGAGAATAGTGCAGGATACGACAGTGATACTGTCAATTTTTTAGGGGGGCGTTCGTCAAACGAACAGTAGCAGGGAGAACACTAAACCTTTTAATAGACACTGGGGCTGCGAAAAAATTATATCAAACCATTAAAAGAACTTAAGGGAATTGTCCCTGTAGAGGCCCCATTTGTTGTAAAATCCCCTGCACGCGTTTAATAAAGTAAAGCAAAAATGTCTCCTAACCATATTCGGCAAAAATGCTCGTTTTATCTTGCCGGAGATCTTTGACTGAAATGCTAACGAAACTGGCCAATTAAACCAGGGACAAAAACAGCCGTAATTCCACAAATGTCCCAGCCAACCGAGGATGAGGTCCCGCCAAATCTCAGAATGATGTCCGAAAATGTACCCCTTCAACACAGCCGTAGTAGCCACAATTAGGACCGAGGATGAGGAGCCAATCTACTGAAAATGATTCCCTGTAGGAGCCACTGATTTCGTCAATGACGATTTGAAGGACCTATTGCGGAACAAAATCATTCGGCCTTCCAGGTCTCCGTACAACAACCCCATATGGGTTGTTGGAAAAAAAGGCACTGATGACTCGGGCTCAAACAAGAAGCGGCTAGTCATAGACTTCCGCAAGCTTAACTCAAAGACCATACCAGACAAGTATCCAATGCCTTGCATCTCCATGATACTTTCAAATCTAGGGAAGGCAAGATACTTCACTACCCTTGACCTAAAGTCAGGGTACCATCAAATCACGTTAGCTGAACGCGATCGTGAAAAGACATCATTTTCGGTAAACGGAGGCAAATATGAGTTCTGCCGTTTGCCATTTGGCCTCAGGAATGCATCAAGCATTTTTCAACCGATGGCACGAGAACAAGCCCCGATAAAGTCAAGGCTATTCAGAGGTTTGTTGACAACCGTCCCACCGTGTTTGCGGTAAGATCATTGGCGGATCTTGCCAGACTACCGGTGTTTTATAAAGGACTTCGCTCAGATAGCAAGACCTATCTCTAGCATTCTGAAGGGGGAGAAAATGGAAAAGATCAGCAAACAACGATGGAAAATTCCTTGGATTTACAGTTTCAATGAGGTTCGAAACAGGCCTTTGATAAAACTCAAGGCTATTTTGGCGTCAGAAGACGTCATACTCCACTACCCAGTTTCAACCAACCATTCGACCTTAACCACTGATGCCTCGTCCAGTGGTATCGGGGCGGTACTGTCACAAAATAATAGACCCATAACCATGATTTCTAGGACTCTAAAGGACAGAGAACTAAACTATGCGACCAATGAAAGGGAGCTTCTGGCCATAGTCTGGGCCCTAGACACGCTCCGTCACTACCTGTATGGAAAGAGTGACATCAACATCTACACAGACCATCAGCCACTGATTTTCGCGGTTTCAGATAAAACCCCAATTCCAAGATAAAGCGTTGGAAGGCGATAATTGATGAGTGCGGCGCAAAGGTCTTATACAAACCAGGCAGGGACAATTACGTAGCAGATGCGCTGTCGCGACAGAACATCAATGCGTTAGAAAGTCAGAGTCGATCCGACGCAGCAAAAATTCATAGTGAAGCATCGCTCACTTACGTAATTGAAGCCGCAGACAAACCCAGTGAACTGCTTCAGGAATCAGATAATCCTAGAAGAATCAAATACCCCTTCCAAGCAGCTCCACATCCTCTTCTCCGAAAACACCCGTCACAAGATCGAATTTGCCAGTCGAGATACACTTCTTGCGTCCATCAAGGAAGCGGTAAAGCCTGGAGTCGTTAACGCCATCCCAACTTTGGCGTTTGTGCAAAACGATCTGGTAAAAGCCTTTCCGGACACAAAATTTCGATTTTGCAAAACCTTGGTGACAGACATCACCAACGACGGGGAGCGAAAGAGATAATGACAGCCGAACACAATCGGGCGCACAGGGCAGCCCAGGAGAATGTGAAGCAGGTACTGCGAGATTATTATTTCCCGAAAATGGAGAAAATCGCAGCAAAAGTCGTGATAAACTGCAGGATATGCCAGAAAGCCAAGTATAACCGGCAGCCTAGGAAGCAAGAGTTAGGGGTGACTCCAATTCCGGCAATAGTAGGCGAGTTGATTCATATCGACATCTTTTCCACCGCAGGGAAGTACTTCCTCATCGCGATTGACAAATTTTCAAAGTTTGCAATAACGCAGCAGGTTGCTTCACGCACGATCACGGACGTGAAAATACCAATTTTACAATTGGTAAACATCTTCCCAGCTATTGGGACCATCTACTGTGACAATGAGGCAGCTTTCAACTCGGAGACCATTCGGTCTTTATTAAAGAACCAATTCGACATTGATGTAGCGAATGCCCCACCGTTGCACAGCACATCAAACGGACAGGTGGAACGCTTCCACAGCACCCTCTTAGAAATAGCCAGGTGCTTAAAATTGCAACGCCAGGTGGACGATACGGTTGAACTAGTTATTCTAGCGACCATCGAATATAATGGAACCATCCACTCCGTCACAAACAGGACACCTATGGATGTGGTCCACGCAAGTTGTGACTTTGGGGAAGAAATTATGTTAAAAGCTAATAAAAGCCCAACAAGAGCAGCTCGATAGAAACAACCCGACCAGGCAAAATAGGACCTTTGATGTAGGCGAGCAGGTCCTAGTGAAAACCAATAGGAGGTTAGGGGAAAACAAGAACAAAAGGTAACCTGGGAACCCCGTTCTGTGGCTAAAGACAAAGGTATAGTTAGTAAAAGCGGGATTCGCACTAAGTTCAGGTTCACTCATTTATAGTTAATAGGTCTCTCATTTCTTATAGGTTGAGTTATCTCTGCCTCCTAACAGTCTTGGCCTTGACAGCCCTGTCCGACTCAAAACTGACGGACTACACGCACGCAGACTACATTCCCATAATTGACGGACGGACAGTAATATGGAACGAAACCTTCTACGTACAACACTCCACGAACTTGACTGAGTATGACCGATACATTCAGGAAACAATAGAATTGACTGAAGTGTTCCCTCAGACACATATGAGGAAAATATTAGAAACAGACACGAAACACCTACTGACGTTGACTGCGGCTTTGGGAGTTCACCACAGGCATGCGAGGAGTTTGAATATCTTGGGGTCTGCACTGAAGGTAATCGCAGGAACTCCGCACTTTGATGACTTAAAACAAACGAGACAGGTCGAGTATGATTTAATAAACGCAAACAACAGACAGATAACCATAAACTCAAGGACTCAAACACAGATAAATACCCTCACCGAAACGGTTAATCAATTATTGAAAGTAAATAAGCAGGAAGAAATTAACACTTCCCATCTATATGAAACCCTCCTAACTAGAAACAGGATATTTACGCTCGAATTGCAGAACCTAATGATCGCCACTACTCTGGCTAAAATAAATATAGTAAATCCAGCTATTATCGATAGTAATGACTTAGAGGCGATTCTGCAGAAAGGTTCCACAGAAATCAGTGTAACCCAACTTTTGGGCGCTGCAAATGTGAGGGCACTAGCTAATAAGGAATTGATCATCTTTGTAATTGAAATGCCTAGACCTAAGCTCATTTGTAAGAAAATAACCATCTTCCCAGTCGCACACAAAGGGGTAACGATCCGGTTGCCCGAGGACACCATAGCAGAATGCGGCAGCAAGGTCATCGCTGTCTCATCATGCGTAGGGCCCCCGTCATTGGCCTTCTGTAAGGAGGCACCGGCGAACAGCTGCGCTCAAGAACTGCATTTTGGCGACGTGGCCCACTGCAGCACCCAGCCGAGCAACCTACCCCCAATCTTGGAGATAGATGAGGGTATTGTGGTAATCAACGATGCCACCGCCATTGTGACCACCGACAACATACCTGGTAACCTTTGACCAGGTCGCGCACGTCAACGGGACAAAATACACCAACTTCAGCAATGCGCCAAAGAAAGTTCCGGGCGTAGCTACCTCGGCGAGGATTAATGTCACCCGCCACCAAACACTGTTGAGCCTGCCGTATCTTCACAAGCTGAATGAGGAAAATCTGCAGCACCTGACCGAAGTCCGAACAAACCTTGTGATCAGTTCCGCACTGGCCGCTGTCGTGGGCGTGGCCGTGTGCGCTGCTTTGATTGGCGTTTCCTGGTGGATGCGGCGCAGGCAGCAGAAGGGTAACACCGTCGCGATTGAGCAGATGCTGAAGAGCATGGGCTTGACCGAGGACGGTCAAGTCTTGAAGGAGGGAGTAGTTAACAAGAGTAAACTGAACTGTCCATTGGGTTCGACGAATTCTGAGTTAACAAGAGTTAGCTGGATTGTCCATTGGGTTGGCAGAATTCTGCGATATCGCGAGGTAAGCAGTTTCGTCAACCGTGGGATCGCTGTCGTCGCGGTCGCCGGATGCCGGCTGCTACTGGACACCACTCACGAGGCTCAAGGTCAGCACTTTTGCTGCACAGCGACGAGTGCCGTGGCCGGCAACCAAGGGTCCCGTAGCTGGGAAGTTTAGGTTTTAAGTTAGTAGTAAATTACCAGCCGAGTGGCATTTACGTTCTAACGTCTCGCCTTGCGGGTAGTTAAGCTCTCATCATATTCCTTTGAATAATTAATTACACTTGTAAAATACACAATACTTCAGATAAATTACCCGTATTGCATTTAATTATTACTTACACACAGAGTTTTGTCTACATATTTATAGTATATGTAAACAAATAGGTAAACGGATATGCTCAAGTATATACACATAACGGATATCATGTTTGACCTCAAATTCGAGGAGATGCCCTTTGGAGTATTGAAAGTGCGACGTATTTGTTTTTTTCTGCATTTGGTAAGAGAGCAAAGAATTGGGAAAGTTGTGGTTTTTTTAAGTTTTATGCGCGTGTATGACCTGTCCTGCCGTAACATAAATGAAGAACATGCAGAGAGGGTGGGGAAAGGTAGCGGACACATGGGCATGGGAAATAAATAAAATATAAAAATGATAGCTGTATTTGTTTGATTTATTTGAAATTTTTCCAGTCCCACCGCGATACTCGATAGTTGCCCCAAGGCTGGATCGATGCGCCATCCATCGGTGGTCGGGAAGGCTCCATGGGGGTATCGAGGAATCTGGGGAGTAGAATGATTATAAAATTATTACCGACAATTTACCACGTGCCTTCGGCGTGGATTGGTTACCTCTGTAAAGAGTTTCCTGGGTCCCAAGAGCCCACCGTTTTGGTGGAGGAGTGTTCAAAGTGAATGTTGAATTTTCCATAGACCCTGAACACGAACTCGAGGTTAGTCTCGATTAGGGCCCAACAAAACCATAATTAATAAACCCAGTTTTTTGGATCTTCATTTTTATTTTCAGTGGTTAAATAGTTGGTGTCTTTTTATTCGCTTTTTTATTTTTTCTTAATTATTTAAAATTTTTGTTTAATATTTAGGAGACGAAATTGTTTGAATTTAAAATATATTGAATAGGAATAGTTATGAGAACGAAGGCGTAAGTTAGGTTAGTGGGATGACGCGGGGAGGAACAAACGGATTATATCAGCAGTAACCGTTCCAGCAGAGGGTATAATCCGTGGGCATTAAAATACATAGTATGTTTGACTACAGGTACGGTGGGCGCCCGAAGTGGAAACAACTCAGACTTCAACCATTTTTTGACAGCGACGCTCTTAATTGTTTGGTCCACCACGGGTATGTTTTTGCTGTCTTTTGTAGTTTTGTCTGTTATGATGTCCCGAGAGGTCGTAATATCGAAAATTTGACTACGCAGGGCAGAGGGAACTACCCAGCCCTGGGGTAGAATGCGTAGCCGGAATTAAAAAAAACCCATTCAAAAAAAAATACCAAACAATTTATTAACATATTTATATCCGCGCAAGTTTGCCTTATTTATATCAAATAAAATATGTATACAAATATTGTTCAATCGCCGCCTTCGGCTTTCAATTTCTTGTATTATCCGTATTATCAACTTTTTCAATAAAATTCGATTTTTTGTACTTATGTATATCGTTCTATAGCATAGTAATTGAGATCGAAAAAAAGAGATTTCGCCAACAGAATCAGGGTTGATATTCGTATAAAACTGAGAAGAAATGTTTTGAGGCAAAAATAGATTAAAAAAATGAGATAATTAAAAAATACAGGCCGATAGATCCTAGAAAAGCAACCGAGTTTTTTCTACCCCATCGAAAAAAGATTTTTGCGTTTATTTTCCGCTAGCAAACAGAAAGTAATCATGGTAAAATGGAGGTTAAGGTGTCCAAAACCAAACAGCAGTTGGGAACTCAGCGACAAAGATATTAAACTAATTAAGCAGGTCGAAAAAAAAAACGGTGGAGGAGTGGAGTTTGCAATTTTTCCAAATAATTGCTATAAAGGCTGCATGGCAGTTTGTTGCCACTGAGATGAATAGAAGTGAATTTTAATTTGTAATGTTTAAGCTTGGTACGCAGATCTCAAAAAATTGAGTGAGTATGAAAGAGTGGAAGTGCTGGGGAAGCATTTTCAATGCAACGAATTGCTCGTGTTAATCTGAACTGAATGGCTTCATAACCCGATTATGCAGCGGGAATGCATCATCTCCAACAATGTTATATGGAGTTCGATCTTCATTTAGCACATTGTCGTCAGGAAACTGCAGAGTTGTTTATTGTTTATTGTTTAGGGTTGAACAATGTCCAGTGCAACGTAAGACTAATAGATTAATAGAAAAAAAAAAAAAAAAAGGATATCTAGACTATTAAATTAAATTAAATTAAAATTAAATTACTTCAAAATATTCATTAGCTTAGATTTAACCATATAAGAACTAGTATCGTAAGAAAAGAGATGAAAAAAAAAGTGTTGTAGTTACGGCAAATGCTACGGAAAGATTCATGGTCAGAATAATTGGGACAGCGTTGAAGATGTAGTGGAAAAAAATGCCTAGTCGGGCGGGAAGGACTGAGATGTTTATAAGGCTACAGAGAACAATGGAATCAACCTCACCAGCGAGAAGTTTATGTAGAAAAAAACGAACTCCGTGGCAGAATTGTCTTTGGACAGACTCAATCATATCCTGATATTTTTTGATAATGAGGGGACCAGACGCAGGAACCATATTCAAGGATAGGCCGGACAAGGGACACATAGAGAAGTTTGGTAGTATAAGGATCGGTGAACTCCTTGGACCATCTTTTAATAAAGCCCAGGACCCCTCTAGCTTTATTCGAGATAGCGGATATGGGGAGTTAAAAACAGAGATTAGGTGAAAACATAATTCCCAAGTTAGTAACTTTGAAGAGGCGTTGCAAAGGAACAGTTATTGATAGTGTAGTCATAAAGGTAAGGCTTGATACGATGGAAAGATATGACGTTACATTTAGAAATGTTAAGAGGAAGCAAGTTTATTAAGCACCAATTGTTGAGGGCTTCGAGATCGGATTGTAAAAAATAACGGGAAAAAAAGGGTCACAATAGGAAAAGCACAACTTCACATCGTCTGCATACATAAGTACTCGGGATTGTGTTAAAGCTTGGGGAAGATCGTTAATGAATAAATTAAATAGCTGAGGGCCAAGATGGCTACCTTGAGGTACCCCTGACGTAACCGAAACAGGCTTAGAGAGAGAGAAATTAAAACGGACACGCTGAGAATGTTGGAAAGATAGGCACTAATCCAGAAAATAAGTTTAGATGGAAACCCTAGGAGATAAAAGCTTCTGGATAAGGAGATTATGATTTACTGAATCAAAAGCCTTACTAAAGTCAGAAACCAGCATGCACAAAGGTGGAGAATTCAAGAAGGTTTGATGAAATAGAACCACGTTTCACAAATCCGTGCTGCGATTCAGAGAAAATTGAACTAAAAAAGTGTTGGAGCTGAGAAGTTCTGATTTTTTCGAAGAGTTTTGGAATGGCAGATAATGCATGGATGGCACGATAATTAGAAACCTCGGATTTAGACCCCTTCTTGTGAATGGGAATTATGAAAGATTCTTTCCAGACGGTGGGAAAGTCCCCGAGCTCTATTGATAGGTTAAAGAGTTTAAGGAGGGGCACACAAAGAGAATCTGCACAATGTTTTTAGAACAGCACTGGGAACCCTATCGGGGCCCGTAGAAAATGAAAGTTTGCACGATTTTTAGGTTGATTAGGAGGCAATTAAAGTCAATGAACAGGGGATAGATACAATTAGAACTATTTAGGAGGAAGGGATATGGTTGTTTGGGATGAGATTTATCAGTAAGTATAGAGGATTGATTATTAGAAGGAATAGAGTAGCAAAAGTTGAAAAAAACAAAGCAAACAAATTTGCGATATCACAATCATTATCTGCCTTTCTACCATTAAAGGAAAATGAAGATGGAAATTGGGAAGAGTTACGCTTCGAGTTCACAAACCTAAAAGAATTTCTTCGGATCTCGTTTGAAGTTGCTTACATTTAGACAGGTAGATATTATAACAGGTTTTGTTAAGTACCAAAAAAATTTGCTCTTTGCGATTGAGTACTTAGAGAAGTTCAATCGCGAACCAGATCTTGTAAACTTTTTATATAGACGAGATTTAATATTCCGAAGGTTTATCAAGCGTGGAGTGAACCAGACAGGGCCTTTGGGATTACGCAAGGGGAAACTGCAGGTACATATATATTAAAGATATTGAATATAGAATTATAAAATGCATTAGTTGCGGCTTCCATATCATGAAAGTCGTCAAGGAATGACCAATCGATCAGAGAAAGCGCCAGGTTTAAGCAGTTAAAATCTGGTTTCCTGAAGCAAAAAGATAGACGGAGATTTAATGGGAGATTTGATAGAATCAAAGGAAGACAACTGCACAGAAATGTCAATTTGTGGGATGATAAGGGTCCTCAGGAAAAGAGAGGTAATCCCTACCTGCAGACCACAGTGCTCGAGACGTCGGAAGTAAAGACAAGATCAAGAAGCCTACCCAAATTATTGATGTAGCATTAACCTGACCCAACGAAGTATCGGACAAAGAATCAATAAAATCATGATGAGTAGACGGGAAACATCAGGTTGGAGTCAACAGAGGGAGACCAAGAGATATTTGGTAGGTTAAAGTCCCCAAGAACAATAAGACAATCCGAATCCTTAAGTTGAGACGAGACAGATTGAACAAGGGAAACATGACGCATATATGTAGAGAATTCAGAGGACGGCGGAATGTAGGAACAGGATATAAGCGTCATTACAAGAGGGAAAGCTGAGTTGAACTACTACAAATTCGATGTTATATCGCTCTTCAATCGAATAGAGTTGGGATGGTATGTCTGAACGTACCGCCACAAAGGATACCACCTGCGCGAGATGGACGATCTGTCCGATAAATATTAAATTTATCAATGAAGATCTCAGAATTATAAATATAAGGGTTGAGCCAGGTTTCAGAGAAAGTGATTACATCAGTCTCGAAAGATGCACCGTCAGTATATAATTGGTTGAGCTTACTGCACAAGCCACGGACATTCTGATAAGTTATCTTTAGAGAAATCAGTTTTGGAGCCGAATTTAAGACTGCCGGAGATGGTGTAGGACAGACAGAAGTTCTTGCAAACACGATGATGTAGTTGGAAGGACACCCACACGGAGTTCAGGACTAGGGGAACGATTTATAAACACATGACAAATAGTATGTACCGGCCAGAAAGTGGGGGTCGAGCACACTATTGACATGTATTTCAGGGACAAGGATTTTGAAAGAAGAAATATTTCGCTTAACTTTAAAGTTAAATTTAGTAACTAACAGACCTGCGGATTAATCAATGTTTAACTTAGAGAAGATAAAATCCCCTGACCAGATCTTCCAAAAGCCGATGCCATAAGTCGGGAAAACAAAAATAGATTTTAATGGAGCGACAGCAGTTAAAATAGAACGAGAGAGAACGTACGGAGTCGCTTCGAACGCGACTCTACTTTATACCCGTACTCAGTGATTTATGTGGAATTTTTAAAATGTTTTATCAGTTTTTACATTTTACATTTTTTTGCTACATCTGTCATCGACATCTACATCTACATCATCTACATCAGTTCTCACAACAACACACGTACACTGCACGAGGCAGCATGTTTGAGCGTGAGTGTGTGTGTGAGAGAATCTGCTGCGACAATCAACCCCAATAAAATGACTTATGTTGCTGGAGTGCGGGGGAATTGGTCCGCTGAAAATTCATTTGATCATTGTGGCTACAATAATGATCCGATCTGAACCAAATTCGGGAATCTGGTAGATATGGTCATTCTCTACAAAAACTGCATTTTTTTTTTTTTGTATCTTCAAAATTGTGGATTTTTCGTTTTTGGGGGCGGAAGGGGCGTGGCGAAATTTTGAAATACACTTGTTCAGGTTTGGTATCACAGGAGTCTTGGCCAAAAGTTTGGTCGCTCATTAGCTCTTATAGTCTCTGAGATCCAGGCTACACAAAATACAAAAAACCAAATCGACTCGATTTTGTGTGAGTGCGAAAGGGATGGAGCGAAGTTTTTTTGCGTATGTTTTTGTCTATTGTGGCTATATTAATGATCCGATCCGATTCAGATTTAGGCCCCTGATAGATATCGGCTGTCTCTATGATTCTGCATTTTTAGTTTTTGTTATTTTCAAAATTGTGGACGCCACAGATATGCATCCCCTTTGTGGGGGCGGAAGTGGGCGGGGCGGAAATTTTAAACTTTTTCTAGGAGTGAGATATCATATCAGACTGTATAGAAAAATTTGGTTGCTCTAGCTCTTATAGCCTTCGAGCAATGGGCGACAAACAAGACGGACGGACGGACAGACGGACAGACGGACAGACGGACGGACAGACAGGGCTATATCGACTCGGCTATTGATTGCTGATCAAGAATATATATACTTTATATGGTCGGAAATTGTCCTTCTCTATGTTACACACATCCACTTTCGTCGCAAATACAATATACCCCTTGAAAAGTACGGGTATAAAAAGCGATGATAGGCCTATTTGGTAGCAAGGGCGTAGCAGATAATGAGCCAGTGATGACAGTGAGTCCCGGATCCGAAACGAGGGCAGCATCAATAGAAACTGATGGAACAGGAAGGGTGGCAGGAAGGGTGGTACGCTAATTGGAAGTGCTCACATCGGTGTTTGCATCAGTGATGGATGCAGTGAGTGCCGCTGCATTGTTGGTCGGTGTGAGAAATGGATTGATGATTCCACTTTGCGAATCGCTCCAAAAGGAATCCAACGTGTGAGAAGAAGGCGTTCCGACTCCAATAGGTTGCGAATAGTTGTTGTTGTCGTTATTGGGGATTTTCCGCATAGGAGATTCACCTCTCAAAAGTTTGAGGCCAAGAAATTGAGATTCCAAGGTCAGGAACTTCTCGTTGAGAGCGACAAATTGCTTCCGGACATCCAGAAAACCAGTACGAGTCTGTCGCATAAACGTACGCATTTCGGACTCAATCCCCTGCAAGCCAAACATGACCAGGTCAGACCGACACGTTTTGAGATCAGATCATGTAGCGTGTCCAAGATTACCACCCACAGCACATTTTAAGTGGGCGATATTGTCACAAAGCCAGCAGCTAATGGGAATACTTCGCCGACAATGCTGCCGCCAAATAGAGCATTTACGCATTTCTTTGCAATGCAGACAATACTCATTTTCGGAAAAAAGGAAGAACGCAAACTGGGGACAATGTGAGCGCAAGCTATGTGAGAGAGCAGGCAGCAGAGAGAGCGGCGATCAGCAGAATCAGCAAAGACGAGGCGACGAAAACAAACGGTGAAGCTCACGAAAGTAGAGACGCCGAAAGAGCTATTCCAAAAAAGAATGCAGGCGAAGTTCAGAGAAAGTGAGAAAAAGAGAGCTTGCACTTGAGCGTAAGTGCAAGCGTGCACGAGCGATGAGCACAGAGAGCAGTTATTCAAAGCAGAATGAATAAAAGCACTAAAAAAATTGCTAGATCAAGTCTATTTAGCGATTGAAGTGTTTGATATAAATAAGCCAATTGTTAGCAACTGAAACTCATATTATTGGCAAGACTTAGTTATCGGTTATGATGGTTTCAGGAAGATGTACACGATAATTTGTGATTAAAATTAAGTTATTATTTCAAAAAAGGCAGGAGCGAGGTGAAAGAACGACCGGTTTTAGGCGAGTGACTCGAATGTTAATTTATGTTAATTTAGGTAAAACGTTTACAAACACTCATTAATTTCATCAGCAGTAGCTTTTACATACGTAGTACATACATACTTCCTTCATTCTTGAGGAACCTATTTATGGAAAGGTAAATATTTTTTTGTGCAAAACCATGCCACATTCTCTGGCTATCATTTTAAAAAAACCGCAGATAATTTGGTGCACGCGTTGAAGAGATCCACCACATACACACAGAATTTTGTCTACATATTTATAGTATAGATAAACAAATAGGTAAACGGATATGCTCAAGTAAATACACTTAACGGATATCATGTTTGACCTCAAATTCGAGGAGATGCCCTTTGGAGTATTGAAAGTGCGACGTATTTGTTTTTTCGCTCATTTGGTCAAAGAGAGCAAAGAATTGGGAAAGCCGGGTGGTTTTTAAGTTTTATGCGCGTGTATGACCTGTCCTGCCGTAACATAAATGACGAACATGCAGAGAGAATGGGGAAGGTAGCGGACACATGGGCATGGGAAATAAATAAAATATAAAAATGATAGCTGTATTTGTTTGATTTATTTGAAATTTTTCCTTTCCCCCGCGATACTTCGAGCATTTTGCCCCGGCGAGGCTGGATCGATGCGCCATCCATCGGTGGTCCGCCCAGGCTCCATGGGGTATCAAGGAATCTGCCGGGAGTAGAATGATTATAAAATTATATAGAGGTACGAGGAAGACCACGTGCCTGAGAACACGAGAAGAAACGTGGATTGGTTACCTGCAAGCGGGAGAAAGAAACCACAACTGGGGTTAGTTCGCACTAGAATTCAAAGTGAATTTTATTTTTAATACCCGCATATATTTTCCATTGCCGATTGGATTATCGCCCAGCGCTTTTGGGTCAGCCAGTTTATCGACTTTCTACCAGGGAATTTACCGAGGATTTAACAAAAAACCATAATTAATCAACCCAAATTTTGGATCTTAATTTTTATTTTCTGTCGTTAAATAGTTGGTGTCTTTTTATTCGCTTTTTTATTTATTCTTATTTATTTAAAAATTTATTGTTTAATATTTTGGGAGACGAAATTGTTTGAATTTAAAATATATTGAAGTAGGAATAGTTATGAGAACGAAGGCGTAAGTTAACTTAGTGGGATGACGCGTGGAGGAAGCAACGGATTATATCAGCAGTAACCGTTCCAGCAGAGGGTATAATCCGTAAGCTAAAAATACATAGTATGTTTGACTACAGGTAAGGTGGGCGCGCGAAGTGGAAACAACTAGACTTCAACCCATTTGACAGCCGTCTAATTGTTTGGTCCAGTTTTTTGTATGTTTTTTCTGTCTTTTGTAGTTTTGTCTGTTATGATGTCCCGAGAGGTCGTAATATCGAAACTTTGACTACGCAGGGCAGAGGGAACTACCCAGCCCTGGGGTCGAAAGCTAGCCGGCGCTGACCCACAGGAAAGAAGCCAAGTGTAACAATTTATTAACATATTTTTATTAGTTTTACTTATTTATATCAAATAAAATATGTATACAAATATTGTTCAATCGCCGCCTTCGGCTTTCGGCTTCGTTGTATTATCCGTATTATCAACTTTTTCAATAAAATTCGAATTTTTGTACTTATGTATATCGTTCTATAGCATAGTACTGAGATCGAAAAAGAGAGCTCGCCAACAGAATCAGGGTTGATATTCGTATAAAACTGAGAAGAAATGTTTTGAGGCAAAAATAGATTTAAAAAAATTAGAGAAGAAAAAATACAGGCCGATAGATCCTAGAAAAGCAGCCGAATTTTTCTACCCCAAAAAAAAAAGATAACTGCGTTCTATTTTCCGCTAGCAAACAGAAAGTAATCATGGTAAAATGGAGGTTAAGAAGCAAAAACCAAACAGCAGTTAGGGGAATTCAGCGACAAAGATATTAAACTAATTAAGCAGGTCGAAAAAAAAGCAGCAGTGGAGGAGTGGAGTTTGCATTTTTGATGTAATTGCTATAAAGGCTGCATGGCAGTTTGTTGCCACTGAGATGAATAGAAGTGAATTTTAAATTGTAATGTTTAAGCTTGGTACGCAGATCGAAAAAATTGAGTGAGTATGAAAGAGTGGAAGTGCTGGGGAAGCATTTTCAATGCAACGAATTGTTCGTGTTAATCTGTAGTTGAAAATACGCTTGTCCACAGCCAGAATTCGGGAACTGAATGACTTCATAACCCGATTATGCAGCGGGAATGCATCATCTCCAACAATATTTTATGGAGTTCGATCTTCATTTAGCACATTGTCGTCAGGAAACTGCAGAGTTGTTTATTGTTTATTGTTTAGGGTTGAACAATGTCCAGTTCAACGTAAGACTAATAGATTAATAGAACAAAATAAAAAGGATATCTAGACTATTAAATTAAATTAAATTAAAATTAAATTACTTCAAAATATTCATTAGCTTAGATTTAACCATATAAGAACTAGTATCGTAAGAAAAGAGATGAAAAAAAAAAAGTGTTGTAGTTACGGCAAATGCTACGGAAAGATTCATGGTCAGAATAATTAGGACAGCGTTGAAGATGTAGTGGAAAAAAAAAATGCCTAGTCGGGCGGGAAGGGACTGAGATGTTTATAAGGCTACAGAGAACAATGGAATCAACCTCACCAGCGAGAAGTTTATGTAGAAAACGAACTCCGTGGCAGAATTGTCTTTGGACAGACTCAATCATATCCTGATATTTTTGATAATGAGGGGACCAGACGCAGGAACCATATTCAAGGATAGGCCGGACAAGGGACACACAGAGAAGTTTGGTAGTATAAGGATCGGTGAACTCCTTGGACCATCTTTTAATAAAGCCCAGGACCCCTCTAGCTTTATTCGAGATAGCGGATATGTGGGAGTTAAAACAGAGATTAGGTGAAAACATAATTCCCAAGTTAGTAACTTTGAAGAGGCGTTGCAAGGAACAGTTATTGATAGTGTAGTCATAAAGGTAAGGCTTGATACGATGGAAAGATATGACGTTACATTTAGAAATGTTAAGAGGAAGCAAGTTTATTAAGCACCAATTGTTGAGGGCTTCGAGATCGGATTGTAAAAATAACGGGGAAAAAGGGTCACAATAGGAAAAGCACAACTTCACATCGTCTGCATACATAAGTACTCGGGATTGTGTTAAAGCTTGGGGAAGATCGTTAATGAATAAATTAAATAGCTGAGGGCCAAGATGGCTACCTTGAGGTACCCCTGACGTAACCGAAACAGGCTTAGAGAGAGAGGAATTAAAACGGACACGCTGAGAATGTTGGAAAGATAGGCACTAATCCAGAAAATAAGTTTAGATGGAAACCCTAGGAGATAAAGCTTCTGGATAAGGAGATTATGATTTACTGAATCAAAAGCCTTACTAAAGTCAGTGTAAACAACGTCAGTTTGAGAGTGCTTTGCGAAACCAGCATGCACAAAGGTGGAGAATTCAAGAAGGTTTGATGAAATAGAACCACGTTTCACAAATCCGTGCTGCGATTCAGAGAAAATTGAACTAAAAAAAGTGTTGGAGCTGAGAAGTTCTGATTTTTTCGAAGAGTTTTGGAATGGCAGATAATGCATGGATGGCACGATAATTAGAAACCTCGGATTTAGACCCCTTCTTGTGAATGGGAATTATGAAAGATTCTTTCCAGACGGTGGGAAAGTCCCCGAGCTCTATTGATAGGTTAAAGAGTTTAAGGAGGGGCACACAAAGAGAATCTGCACAATGTTTTAGAACAGCACTGGGAACCCTATCGGGGCCCGTAGAAAATGAAAGTTTGCACGATTTTAGGTTGATTAGGAGGCAATTAAAGTCAATGAACAGGGATAGATACAATTAGAACTATTTAGGAGGAAGGGATATGGTTGTTTGGGATGAGATTTATCAGTAAGTATAGAGGATTGATTATTAGAAGGAATAGAGTAGCAAAGTTGAAAAAACAAAGCAAACAAATTTGCGATATCACAATCATTATCTGCCTTTCTACCATTAAAGGAAAATGAAGATGGAAATTGGGAAGAGTTACGCTTCGAGTTCACAAACTAAAAAGAATTTCTTCGGATCTCGTTTGAAGTTCTTACATTTAGACAGGTAGATATTATAACAGGTTTTGTTAAGTAACGAAAATTTGCTCTTTGCGATTGAGTACTTAGAGAAGTTCAATCGCGAACCAGATCTTGTAAACTTTTTATATAGACGAGATTTAATATTCCGAAGGTTTATCAAGCGTGGAGTGAACCAGACAGGGCCTTTGGGATTACGCAAGGGGAAACTGCAGGTACATATATATTAAAGATATTGAATATAGAATTATAAAATGCATTAGTTGCGGCTTCCATATCATGAAAGTCGTCAAGAAATGACCAATCGATCAGAGAAAGCGCCAGGTTTAAGCAGTTAAAAATCTGGTTTCCTGAAGCAAAAAGATAGACGGAGATTTAATGGGAGATTTGATAGAATCAAAGGAAGACAACTGCACAGAAATGTCAAGTGTGGGATGATAAGGGTCCTCAGGAAAGAGAGAGGTAATCCTCTGCAGAACACAGTGCTCGAGACGTCGGAAGTAAAGACAAGATCAAGAAGCCTACCCAAATTATTGGATGTAGCATTAACCTGACCCAACGAAGTATCGGACAAAGAATCAATAAAATCATGATGAGTAGACGGGAACATCAGGTTGGAGTCAACAGAGGGAGACCAAGAGATATTTGGTAGGTTAAAGTCCCCAAGAACAATAAGACAATCCGAATCCTTTAGTGGAGACGAGACAGATTGAACAAGGGAAACATGACGCATATATGTGGAGAATTCAGAGGACGGCGGAATGTAGGAACAGGATATAAAGAGATTACAAGAGGGAAAGCTGAGTTGAACTACTACAAATTCGATGTTATATCGCTCTTCAATCGAATAGAGTTGGGATGGTATGTCTGAACGTACCGCCACAAGGACACACCACCCCTGTCCGATAAAGATGGACGATCTGTCCGATAAATATTAAATTTATTAATAAAGATCTGTCAGTATATAATTGGTTGAATTTTAAATCAGTTTTTGGAGCCGAATTTAAGACTGGGAGATTGAGACCAGGTTTCACGATGATGTAGAAGAAGTTCAGAACGATTACATCAGTCTCGAAAGATGCACATGTCAAGATTTTGAAAGAAGAAATATAACTTTTGGTTTGACCAGATCTTAGCCGATGCCATAAGTCGGGAAACAAAAAAGATTTTAACGGACATTCGATGATAAGTTATCGGCAGCAGATAATGAGCCAGTGATGACATGAGATCCGAAACGAGGGCGATGGAACATGGAAGGGTGGCAGGAAGGGTGGTACGCTCATTGGAAGCGCTCACATCGGTGTTTGCATCAGTGATGGATGCAGTGAGTGCCGCTGCATTGTTGGTCGGTGTGAGAAATGGATTGATGATTCCACGTTGCGAAGCCAAGGAATCCAATGTGTAGAGAAGAAGGCGTTCCGACTCCAATAGGTTGCGAATAGTTGTTGTTGTCGTTATTGGGGATTTTCCGCATAGGAGATTCACTCAAAAGTTTGAGGCCAAGAAATTGAGATTCCAAGGTCAGGAACTTCTCGTTGAGAGCGACAAATTGCTTCCGGACATCCAGAAAACCAGTACGAGTCGCATAAACGTACGCATTTCGGACTCAATCTCCCTGCAAGCCAAACATGACCAGGTCAGACCGACACGTTTTGAGATCAGATCATGTAGCCGTCCAAGATTACCACCCACAGCACATTTTAAGTGGGCGAAATTGTCACAAAGCCAGCAGCTAAGGAATACTTCGCCGACAATGCTGCCGCCAAATACGCATTTCTTTGCACTGCAGACAATACTCATTTTTAAAAGGAAGAACGCAAACTGGGAGTGTGAGCGCAAGCTATGTGAGAGAGCAGGCAGCAGAGAGAGCGGCGATCAGCAGAATCAGCAAAGACGAAAAGACGAGGCGACGAAAACAAACGGTGAAGCTCACGAAAGTAGAGACGCCGAAAGAGCTATTCCAAAAAGAATGCAGGCGAAGTCCAGAGAGAGAGCAAGCAAGAGAATTGCACGATTGAGCGTAAGTGCAAGCGTGCACGAGCGATGAGCACAGAGAGCAGTTATTCAAAGCAGAATGAATAAAAGCACTAAAAAATTGCTAGATCAAGTCTATTTAGCGATTGAAGTGTTTGATATAAATAAGCACAATTGTTAGCAACTGAAACTCATATTATTGGCACACTTAGTTATCGGTTATGATGGTTTCAAGATGTACACGATAATTTGTGATTAAAATTAAATTATTATTTCAAAAAAGGCAGGAGCGAGGTGAAAAGAACGACCGGTTTAGGCGAGTGACTCAAGTGAATGTTAATTTATGTTAATTTAGGTAAAACGTTTACAAACACTCATTAATTTCATCAGCAGTAGTTTTTACATACGTAGTACGTACATACTTCCTTCATTCTTGAGGAACCTATTTATGGAAAGGTTAATATTTTTTGGTGCAAACCATGCCACATTCTCTGGCTATCATTTTAAAAAACCGCATGTAATTTGGTGCACGCGTCGCGGAGATCCATGCATACACACAGAATTTTGTCTACATATTTATAGTATAGATAAACAAATAGGTAAACGGATATGCTCAAGTAAATACACTTAACGGATATCATGTTTGACCTCAAATTCGAGGAGATGCCCTTTGGAGTATTGAAAGTGCGACGTATTTTTTTTTTTTCTGCATTTGGTAAGAGAGCAAAAGAATTGGGAAAGTTGTGGTTTTTTTAAGTTTTATGCGCGTGTATGACCTGTCCTGCCGTAACATAAATGACGAACATGCAGAGAGGGTGGGGGAAGGTAGCGGACACATGGGCATGGGAAATAAATAAAATATAAAAATGATAGCTGTATTTGTTTGATTTATTTGAAATTTTTCCAGTCCCACCGCGATACTCGATAGTTGCCCCAAGGCTGGATCGATGCGCCATCCATCGGTGGTCCGGGAAGGCTCCATGGGGGTATCAAGGAATCTGGGGAGTAGAATGATTATAAAATTATATAGAGGTACGAGGGAGACCACGTGCCTGAGAACACGAGAAGAAACGTGGATTGGTTACCTGCAAGCGGGAGAAAGAAAACCACAAGTGGGGTTAGTAAATGTTAGGAATTCAAAGTGAATTTTAATTTTAATACCCGCGCTATTTTCCTTTGCCTGGCCCGGATTATCGCCCAGCGCAGCCGGGTCAGCCAGTTTATCGGAGTCTACCAGACTTTACCGAGGATTTAACAAAAACCATAATTAATCAACCCAAATTTTGGATCTTAATTTTTATTTTCTGTCGTTAAATAGTTGGTGTCTTTTTATTCGCTTTTTTTTATTTATTCTTATTTATTTAAAAATTTATTGTTTAATATTTAGGAGACGAATTTGTTTGAATTTAAAATATATTGAAGTAGGAATAGTTATGAGAACGAAGGCGTAAGTTAACTTAGTGGGATGACGCGTGGAGGAAGCAACGGATTATATCAGCAGTAACCGTTCCAGCAGAGGGTATAATCCGTAAGCTAAAATACATAGTATGTTTGACTACAGGTAAGGTGGGCGCGCGAAGTGGAAACAACTAGACTTCAACCCATTTGACAGCCGTCTAATTGTTTGGTTCAGTTTTTTGTATGTTTTTCTGTCTTTTGTAGTTTTGTCTGTTATGATGTGCCGAGAGGTCGTAATATCGAAACTTTGACTACGCAGGGCAGAGGGAACTACCCAGCCCTGGGGTCGAAAGCTAGCCGGCGCTGACCCACAGGAAAGAAGCCAAGTGTAACAATTTATTAACATATTTTTATTAGTTTTACTTATTTATATCAAATAAAATATGTATACAAATATTGTTCAATCGCCGCCTTCGGCTTTCGGCTTCGTTGTATTATCCGTATTATCAACTTTTTCAATAAAATTCGAATTTTGTACTTATGTATATCGTTCTATAGCATAGTACTGAGATCGAAAAAAGAGAGCTCACCAACAGAATCAGGGTTGATATTCGTATAAAACTGAGAAGAAATGTTTTGAGGCAAAAATAGATTAAAAATTAGATTAGAGAAAAAAATACAGGCCGATAGATCCTAGAAAAGCAGCCGAATTTTTTCTACCCCATCGAAAAAAGATAACTGCGTTCTATTTTCCGCTAGCAAACAGAAAGTAATCATGGTAAAATGGAGGTTAAGAAGCAAAACCAAAACAGCAGTTAGGGGAATTCAGCGACAAAGATATTAAACTAATTAAGCAGGTCGAAAAAACAGCAAAGCAGGAGTTTGCAAATGTAATTGCTATAAAGGCTGCATGGCAGTTTGTTGCCACTGAGATGAATAGAAGTGAATTTTAATTTGTAATGTTTAAGCTTGGTACGCAGATCGAAAAAAAATTGAGTGAGTATGAAAGAGTGGAAGTGCTGGGAAGCATTTTCAATGCAACGAATTGTTCGTGTTAATCTGTAGTTGAAAATACGCTTGTCCACAGCCAGAATTCGGGAACTGAATGACTTCATAACCCGATTATGCAGCGGGATTGCATCATCTCCAACAATGTTATATGGAGTTCGATCTTCATTTAGCACATTGTCGTCAGGAAACTGCAGAGTTGTTTATTGTTTATTGTTTAGGGTTGAACAATGTCCAGTTCAACGTAAGACTAATAGATTAATAGAACAAATATAAAAAAAGGATATCTAGACTATTAAATTAAATTAAATTAAAATTAAATTACTTCAAAATATTCATTAGCTTAGATTTAACCATATAAGAACTAGTATCGTAAGAAAAGAGATGAAAAAAAGTGTTGTAGTTACGGCAAATGCTACGGAAAGATTCATGGTCAGAATAATTAGGACAGCGTTGAAGATGTAGTGGAAAAAAATGCCTAGTCGGGCGGGAAGGGACTGAGATGTTTATAAGGCTACAGAGAACAATGGAATCAACCTCACCAGCGAGAAGTTTATGTAGAAAACGAACTCCGTGGCAGAATTGTCTTTGGACAGACTCAATCATATCCTGATATTTTTTGATAATGAGGGGACCAGACGCAGGAACCATATTCAAGGATAGGCCGGACAAGGGACACATAGAGAAGTTTGGTAGTATAAGGATCGGTGAACTCCTTGGACCATCTTTTAATAAAGCCCAGGACCCCTCTAGCTTTATTCGAGATAGCGGATATGTGGGAGTTAAAACAGAGATTAGGTGAAAACATAATTCCCAAGTTAGTAACTTTGAAGAGGCGTTGCAAGGAACAGTTATTGATAGTGTAGTCATAAAAGGTAAGGCTTGATACGATGGAAAGATATGACGTTACATTTAGAAATGTTAAGAGGAAGCAAGTTTATTAAGCACCAATTGTTGAGGGCTTCGAGATCGGATTGTAAAAATAACGGGGAAAAAGGGTCACAATAGGAAAAGCACAACTTCACATCGTCTGCATACATAAGTACTCAGGATTGTGTTAAAGCTTGGGGAAGATCGTTAATGAATAAATTAAATAGCTGAGGGCCAAGATGGCTACCTTGAGGTACCCCCTGACGTAACCGAAACAGGCTTAGAGAGAGAGGAATTAAAACGGACACGCTGAGAATCATTGGAAAGATAGGCACTAATCCAGAAAATAAGTTTAGATGGAAACCCTAGGAGATAAAGATTCTGGATAAGGAGATTATGATTTACTGAATCAAAAGCCTTACTAAAGTCAGTGTAAACAACGTCAGTTTGAGAGTGCTTTGCGAAACCAGCATGCACAAAGGTGGAGAATTCAAGAAGGTTTGATGAAATAGAACAACGTTTCACAAATCCGTGCTGCGATTCAGAGAAAATTGAACTACAAAAGTGTTGGAGCTGAGAAGTTATGATTTTTTCGAAGAGTTTTGGAATGGCAGATAATGCATGGATGGCACGATAATTAGAAACCTCGGATTTAGACCCCTTCTTGTGAATGGGAATTATGAAAGATTCTTTCCAGACGGTGGGAAAGTCCCCGAGCTCTATTGATAGGTTAAAGAGTTTAAGGAGGGGCACACAAAAGAGAATCTGCACAATGTTTTAGAACAGCACTGGGAACCCTATCGGGGCCCGTAGAAAATGAAAGTTTGCACGATTTTAGGTTGATTAGGAGGCAATTAAAGTCAATGAACGGGGATAGATACAATTAGAACTATTTAGGAGGAAGGGATATGGTTGTTTGGGATGAGATTTATCAGTAAGTATAGAGGATTGATTATTAGAAGGAATAGAGTAGCAAAGTTGAAAAACAAAGCAAACAAATTTGCGATATCACAATCATTATCTGCCTTTCTACCATTAAAGGAAAAATGAAGATGGAAATTGGGAAGAGTTACGCTTCGAGTTCACAAACCAAAAGAATTTCTTCGGATCTCGTTTGAAGTTAAGCTTACATTTAGACAGGTAGATATTATAACAGGTTTTATTAAGTAACGAAAATTTGCTCTTTGCGATTGAGTACTTAGAGAAGTTCAATCGCGAACCAGATCTTGTAAACTTTTTATATAGACGAGATTTAATATTCCGAAGGTTTATCAAGCGTTATTTGAACCAGACAGGGCCTTTGGGATTACGCAAGGGCAAAAACTGCAGGTACATATATATTAAAGATATTGAATATAGAATTATAAAATGCATTAGTTGCGGCTTCCATATCATGAAAGTCGTCAAGAAATGACCAATCGATCAGAGAAAGCGCCATTTTTTAAGCAGTTAAAATCTGGTTCCTGAAGCTAAAAAGATAGACGGAGATTTAATGGGAGATTTGATAGAATCAAAGGAAGACAACTGCACAGAAATGTCAAGTGTGGGATGATAAGGGTCCTCAGGGAAAGAGAGAGGTAATCCTCTGCTCCCGTAATATCGAAACTTTGGAGGGTCGAAAGACTACGGCGCTGACCCACAGGAAAGAAGATCGCAATTGTAAAATTTATTAACATATTTTTATTAGTTCGACTTATTTATATCAAAAAAAAATATGTAAACAAATAACGTTCAAAAGCCGCCTTCGGCTTTCGGGAAAGGTTGTTATTATCCGTATTATCAACTTAGAGGAATAAAATTCGAATTTTTTGTACTTATGTAGATCGTTCTATAGCATAGTATGAGATCGAAAAAAAAAAAAGGTTCGCCAACAGAATCAGGGTTGATATTCGAATAAAACTGAGAAGAAATGTTTTGAGGCAAAAAATAGAAAAAAAAAATTAGATAAGAAAAAAATACAGGCCGATAGATCTTTAGAAAGCAGCCGAATTTTTCTACCCCATCGAAAAAGATAACTGCGTTCTATTTTCCGCTAGCAAACAGAAAAGTAATCATGGAAAATGGAGGTTAAGAAGCAAAACCAAACAGCAGTTAGGGAATTCAGCGACAAAGATATTAAACTAATTAAGCAGGTCCAAAAAGCAGCAGTGGAGGAGTGGAGTTTTGCAATTTTGATGTAATTGCTATAACGGGCTGCATGGCACTTTGTACAGTTTGGCACCACTGAGATGAATAGAAGTGAATTTTAATTTGTAATGTTTAAGCTTGGTACGCAGATCGAAAAAATTGAGTGAGTATGAAAGAGAGGAAGTGCTGGGGAAGCATTTTCTTTATAAACGAATTGCTCGTGTTAACTGTAGTTGAAAATACGCTTGTCCACAGCCAGAATTCGGGAACTGAATGACTTCATAACCCGATTATGCAGGGGAATGCATCATCTCCAACAATGTTTTATGGAGTTCGATCTTCATTTCAAGCACATTGTCGTCAGAAAACTGCAGAGTTGTTTATTGTTTATTGTTTAGGGTTGAACAATGTTCAGTTCAACGTAAGACTAATAGATTAATAGAACAAAAATAAAAAAGGATATCTAGACTATTAAATTAAAATTAAATAAAAATTAAATTACTTCAAAATATTCATTAGCTTAGATTTAACCATATAAGAACTAGTATCGTAAGAAAAGAGATGAAAAAAAGTGTTGTAGTTACGGCAAATGCTACGGAAAGATTCATGGTCAGAATAATTAGGGACAGCGTTGAAGATGTAGAAAAAAAAAAATGCCTAGTCGGGCGGGAAGGGACTGAGATGTTTATAAGGCTACAGAGAACAATGGAATCAACCTCACCAGCGAGAAGTTTATGTAGAAAACGAACTCCGTGGCAGAATTGTCTTTGGACAGACTCAATCATATCCTGATATTTTGATAATGAGGGAGAAGTCGCAGGAACTCATAAAAGGGGAGAGGCCGGACAAGGGACACATAGAGAAGTTTGGTAGTATAAGGATCGGTGAAATTGGACCATCTTGGACAGCCCAGGACCAATTTTATTCGAGATAGCGGATATGTGGGAGTTAAAACAGAGATTAGGTGAAAACATAATTCCCAAGTTAGTAACTTTGAAGAGGCGGACAAGGAACAGTTATTGATAGTGTAGTCATAAAGGTAAGGCTTGGATACGATGGAAAGATATGACGTTACATTTAGAAATGTTAAGAGGAAGCAAGTTTATTAAGCACCAATTTTTATTCGAGATCGGATTGTAAAAATAACGGGAAAAAAAGGGTCACAATAGGTGAAAACAACAACTTCACATCCCTGCATACATAAGTAACGGGATTGTGTTAAAGGGGAAGATCGTTAATGAATAAATTAAATAGTGAGGGCCAAGATGGCTACCCTTGATACCCCTGGACGTAACCGAAACAGGTTAGAGAGAGAGAAATTAAAAAACGGACACGCTGAGAATGTTGGAAAGATAGGCACCAATCCAGAAAAATAAGTTTAGATGGAAACCCCTAGGGAGAAAATAACTGGATAAAAAGGGTTATGATTTACTGAATCAAAAGCCTTACTAAAGTCAGTGTAAACAACGTCAGTTTGAGAGTGCTTTTGCGAAACCAGCATGCACAAAGGTGGAGAATTGAATAAGGTTTGATGAAATAGAACCACGTTTCACAAATCCGTGCTGCGATTCAGAGAAAATTGAACTAAAAAGTGTTGAGCCGAGAAGTTATGATTTTTTCGAAGAGTTTTGAATGGCAGATAATGCATGGATGGCAATGATAATTAGAAACTTCGGATTTAGACCCCTTCTTGTGAATGGGAATAATGAAAGATCTTTTCCAGACGGTGGGAAAGTCCCCGAGCTCTATTGATAGGTTAAAGAGTTTAAGGAGGGGCACACAAAGAGAATCTGCACAATGTTTTAGAACAGCACTGGAACCCTATCGGGGCCCGTAGAAAATGAAAAAAGTTTGCACGATTTTAGGTTGATTAGGAGGCAATTAAAGTCAATGAACGGGGATAGATACAATTAGAACTATTTAGGAGGAAGGGATATGGTTGTTTGGGATGAGATTTATCAGTAAGTATAGAGGATTGATTATTAGAAGGAATAGAGTAGCAAAGTTGAAAAAAAACAAAGCAAAACAAATTTGCGATATCACAATCATTATCGGCCTTTCTACCATTAAAGGAAAATGAAGATGGCCTTTGGGAAGAGTTACGCTTCGAGTTCACAAACCTAAAGAATTGCTTTCGATCTCGTTTGAAGTTGCTTTACATTTAGACAGGTAGATATTATAACAGGTTTTATTGATTCATAACGAAAATTTGCTCTTTGCGATTGAGTACTTAGAGAAGTCCAATCGCGAACCAGATCTTGTAAACTTTTTATATAGACGAGATTTAATATTCCGAAGGTTTATAAGCGTGGAGTGAACCAGACAGGGCCTTTGGGATTACGCAAGGGGAAACTGCAGGAACATATATATTAAAGATATTGAATATAGAATTATAAAATGCATTAGTTATGGTTTCCATATCATGACAGTCGTCAAGGAATGACCAATCGATCAGAGAAAGCGCCAGGTTTAAGCAGTAAAAATCTGCTTTCCTGAAGCAAAAAGATAGACGGAGATTTCCAATAGAAGATTTAATAGAATCAAAAGGAGATGGTGTAGGACAGACAGAAGTTCTTGCACACGAAGATATAGTTGGAAGGACACCCACACGGAGTTCAGGACTGGGAACGATTGGTAAACACATGACAAATAGTATGTACCGGCCAGAAAGAGGGGTCGAGCACACTACTGACATGTATTTCAGGGACAAGGATTTTGAAAAGAAGAATATTACGTTTAACTTTAAAAGTTAAATTTAGTAACTAACAGACCTGAGGATTCATCAATGTTTATCTTAGAGAAGATAAAATCCCCTGACCAGATCTTCCGTAGCCGATGCCATAAGTCGGGAAAAAAAATAGATTTTAATGGAGCGACTGCAGTTAGAATAGAAGAAGCGATGATAGGCCTATTTGCAGCAAGGGCGTAGCAGATAATGAGCCAGTGATGACAGTGAGTCCAGGATCCGAAACAAGGGCAGCGTCAATAGAAACTGATGGGACGGGAAAAGTGGGTACGCTCATTGGAAGCGCTTTACAGCGGTGTTTGCATCAGTGATGGATGCAGTGAGTGCCGCTGTATTGTTGGTCGGCGTGAGAAACGGATTGATGATTCGCTCATTGAGAGCGACAAATTGCTTCCGGACATCCAGAAAACTAGTACGAGTCTGTCGCAGAAACGTACGCATTTCGGACTCAATCTCCCTGCAAGCCAAACATGACCAGGTCAGACCGACACGTTTTGAGATCAGATCATGTAGCCTTCCCAGATTGCCACCCACAGCACATTTTATGTGGGCGAAATTGGCACAAAGCCAGCAGCTAAGAATACTTCGCCGACAATGCTGCCGCCAAATTAGCATTTCTTTGCACTGTAGACAATACCCTTTTTACAAAGAAGAACGCAAACTGGGAGTGTGAGCGCAAGCTATGTGAGAGAGCAGGCAGCAGAGCGAGCGGCGATTAGCAGAAGCAGCAGCAGACGATCCAGCGAGGCGACGAAAACAAACTGTGAAGCTCACGAAAGTAGAGATGCCGAAATAGCTTTCCAACAGAATGCAGGCGAAGTCCAGAGAGTGTGAGAGCGAGAGCTTGTAAATTGCGCGCTCCAGAGCGTGTGTACGTGGGCGATGCAGCAGGTGCACGAGCGATGAGCACAGAGAGCAGTTATGCAAAGCAGAATGAATAAAAGCACTAACAAATTACTAGATCAAGTCTATTTAACGATTGAAGTGTTTGATTTAAATAAGCACAATTGAAAGCAACTGAAACTCATATAATGGCACACTTAGTTATCGGTTATGATGGTTTCAAGATGTGCAAGATAATTTGTGATTAAAATTGTATTATTATATCAAAAAAGGCAGGAGCGAGGTTAAAGAACGACCGGTTTAAGCGAGTGACTCAACTTGTCTCAGCCAACAAGGGGCTGGAGCGATCAAATGTCATTACTTTACATTTTCGAGGTATTCAGGTGTAACATATTTGCACAACACCAGGACTGAAAGTTATTGAGATCGGATTGCAAAAGTGAGAGTGAAATGAAATTTCCTTATAATGGAGTTTAACGTCAACTGCATATATGAGTACTCGAGAGTTTGTTAATACTGAAGGCAGGTCATTAATAAAGAGTGTGAAAAGTAGGGGGCCTAGATGGCTGCCTTGTGTGGTACTCCAGAAGTAACCTGAACAGGTGGAGACAAGGAGTTTTTGAAGAGGACTCTTTGTCCATTTCAAAAGATTGGGCGGAAACCCTAAAATGTCAAGTTTTTTGTGCTAAAAGGAATGTAAATCTTAAATATCTTCTTAAATATTCAATAAGTTTTTTACATTTTAAATTTGTTTTGTGCATCAGTCATCTACATCTACATCACTTCTCACAACAACAATCCATTTCGTTCTCCGGATGCACTGCACGAGGCGCAGTGAGTGAGAGAAAGAATCAGTAGCGGCTAAGAGTAAGGTTGGCGGCTAGCTTTAAAAATTTCAGAATTGTGGCTAAAATAATGATCCGATCAAAAACTAGATTGGGCAATCTGGTAGATATGGTCATTCTCTACGATACTGCATTTTTCTTTTTTTTTCAATATTCAAAATTGTAGACTCTCTTCCTTTTTAAATACACTTGTATTGAAGTGATGTCACAGGAGTTTGGACAGAAAGTTTATTTGCTCAGATGTGCGCCTTTTGTGGGGGGCAGAAGGGACGAAAATTTCGAAAAACACTTGAAAGAGTGAGATCATCAGTCATCAGTCAGGAACAATTTATGGTTGTTCTACCGTTAATAACTGGTCGAAATGAACTCACTTATGGCTATTTTTCAAAATTTTTAAGAAAAAGGTAAGAATTTATAACGACATACAACTTTTTGAATGTATCTGCATATCAAGAAAGTAACGGCTGGTTAAAAGTTTATATTTTGTATTCGGGGACTTTTCCTGACCAGTTTTGTGAGACGTGTTTGTTTCCTAGTAGATATAGTTATTGGTACACCATCAGGAAAGTGGTGGTGCTAATTGACGGTGTATTCAATTTTTTCGTAGTTAAAGGTGAGTGTTTTATTCTTTTTAGCTGTGAACAAGTAAATTGAACAATTAAAGGCTAAATAATAGTTAATTTAATACAATTCCACACTTAAATAAAAGTTAAAATGGGGATTGAGTAAAGTTGTCGGAGTATATGCAAAAATACTATCTTTAATCTACGCAGGGAAGGGGAAAGCATTCGCGAAATAGCCAATATTGCGAAAATAAGCACGAATATTGTCCAAAAACAAAAAAAAATCCGTAGGATACAATAAAACAGTAAAAACCGGCCGACCTTGCTTAGTATCTGATCAAACAAAACGGCAAATAAAGAATTTGGCTTTAAATACAGCGACTAGTTCACGGGATATTAGGGCTTACAAATGTGGGACAAGTGAATGGGAGAACGTTATCTTCAGTGCCGTGAACGCAAGTCCTGCCATGCTCGCAATTTCGGGGCGGCTCGCTAATGGTATGGGCTGCATTTTGACACCCCGGAGGACCCCATATATGTTTTGTATCATCTCGAATGAATTCGCAGCTGTACATAAGCCTCATGGGCGACGTATTAATACCGTTTAACAGGATAACTCTGCAATCCACATATCCAAATCCACAAAACAGTTCTTAAGAATCGAAAAATAGATCTTTTGGGGTGGCCTTCATGTAGTCCCGATTTAAACCCGATCGAGAATGTTTGGGGAATACTGTCGAGCAAAGTTTTATAGCAATGGGCGACAATTTGAAAATTTGGTGCAGCTCAAAGTATGGGACAAAATCGACAAAAACCCTCCAAAATGTAATTCAATCAATGCCTAAACGCTTGGCTGAAGTTATTTCAAAGCGTGGAGGCAATATACACTATTAAGTAAGATAACAAATGTATTTGCTCTAATTTTGTAATTTTAAAAAATTATTTGTATTCTAGTGTACCAATAATATTTCTAGGGCAGAAAAAAAGAAGGACCTGCATTTTCGGGGAAAGGATCAGATATTTAAAAAAATTGTATCTTATTTCAATGCATTTTCTTAACTCTTACGAATAAAATTTAAAAAATATTGTATAAGCAAATACGATTTACTTTAAAGAAAAATTTAGTGTCCCAATATTTATTTCGATCATGTAGTCTTCGATCACTGGGTGACAAACAAGATGGCCAGACAGAAATGTCTATTCCAACTCGACTATTGATGCTGGTCAAGAATTTATATACTTTTTTGGGATTAGAAACGATTCCTTCGCTGCGTTGCAATACATCCACTTTTACCACAAATACAATATACCCTTTTACTCTTCGTTACGTACTTTTTGAGTACGGGTATAATTATGAAAAGTCAAACTGTAAAACTTTTCTATTTTTTTTGTTTTATTCCGCAGTTACAAAAAGTTAAAAATGAAACATTTAGCCGGTATTTCGTAAAATTCTCTGATAATTGTTTTAGGTACTCCAATATGTTGGAGAGAAGTTGAGAAAAACTTTTGTTAAGAATCATCATTCTTCTAGAAGATAATATTAAAAAACATGACCATAAAAAAAGTTTCTTGTTTTAATATGTTTTCTTATCAAAGTTTATGAAATTAAATGTCAATTTGGTAAATCAATTGTCGGGTCAAAAGTATAGAGTACCTACCAGGTATACTCGTACAAAAAACCAGTGCTCATTTCTAAGTTTGCCTTTTTTGCTTGATTTTGGTTACACGCATGTTCGGTGGAATGACAAAAACCTTTGTTCTCTTTGTTGTGACCAGAAGTGCAAGTTTTTTTTTGCGCTTCGCTTGTTTCTTTTTATCTATTACAAACAACCGGTGTTTGGCCTAATAAATTTACTAAATATATTCTTAACTGATTTGCTATCCAAAACCGAGGGTGCATGCCTAGTTTTTGTGTAAAAATACAACGTTTTGAATCAATTTTGTGCGCCGGTTAATTGTGTTTGTGTTGTTGCTTCCCGTAAGTACGAAATTGCATACACTGTGGTCTGATTGTAATTTGTTTTCAACTTTCTTTTGGTCTTGAAAACAATTAAAAACACATTAATTATGGAATTTTCTGTGGTCTGCGCTAAAAAAACCTGCAAGATGCAGATCACTCACGATCAGCCGAACATACCTGCTGGCTTTGCGACAGCGTAGTGCACGCAAAGTGTGCAGGTTTCGGCCATTTCACCCAAACGCAACGGACTGCATTATAGTTGTGAGAAATGACGTGCGGTCGAAAGGGAGCTTTAAGGCTTTAAGGAGCTGATCGTGGGCTTTAAAACGCAATACGATCGGTTTACATATGGCTGACTCTCGGCGGCGCAAGAAGTCCACCCGCGGGATTTGAAAGTGCCAACCGCCTTACGGCCGCCGGCATCCGAAGCAGTTGCAGCAGTTGATTTCGTTTGCCACCCAAGGGCAACAATCGCTACTGGTAATGCAAATTCGGTAGCTGAATGCATCACCTCGGAGAACATGCAGCCGACTGTAGCGTCCGTGTCCGTAGAGTCCGTACCAAAACCCATAGTTATCCCATCCATTACGAACCCGCCAGTTGATGTAACGTCCTGGACCAACGGATATTGCCATCACGGGAAAGGTAGCACGAGCACTGGTGGGTGGTTTTGTCTCTCGGCTTGCCCCTGATCTCACATCTAATGATGTATCTGCATTTATACAAAGCAAAATAATAGCCGATGGCGTAAAAAGGTGGAGAAGTTTAATTTCGCTTGTGCCAGGAGATAGCTTATTTTAAGATCAGCGCCTCCCCATCTCATTTCGACACCATTTGTTCTGCCAATTTTTGCCGGAGCACTTGGTTGTGAAAGAGTATAAAGCTAAGAGGAAGAATAGCCCCCATAACTCTCCCCTGCAGTCAGACCAGTGCTCCATCCAGTGCGCCATCCTCATCGTCCCGCTCTACTTCCACCCATCCAAAAACTAGTTTCCTCTCTTTTTAGTTACTTACCAGAATGAATCTTGAAAGTTTCATGTTTGTGAGGAACTGAATTTCCTCACAGGGCCGGTATAGGGTTAAGCCGAGAGTTAGCACGGCGAATTCGGCCGGCCCAGAGAGCCGACCAAAACAAGGAGTGGTTGGCGGGACGCGCGGGCGGTAGCTCAGCCCATGGCCAATGGTGGCCGTGAGAGCACGCCGGGAATGGAGGAGCGCCTGGGAGCGGCGCTCACGCCGCTCCAGGAGACGGCGGGATCGGGCCGGCAGCGGTCCAGCGCATGCCCAAATATGGGCATGAGATCACGCCACCGGCTTGGTCCCGTTAAGAAAGCGGTGGAAAACCCGCGGAGGCGCGATGGAAAAAGTACCGACGGAACGCGTGGTTGTCCCGTTGTTGCCAGGCAGCGACACGGGCGCCGGCGTCGCCTGAGGGTATAAAAAGAAGCCCGGCGACAGTGGCGCGGGACATTACGCCGAGGAGCAGTGAACGGAGAAGTGCGCGAATACAACCGAGCGGGAACCGCAGTGAAACGGAGTGATCGTGCGACGAGAGTGGAAGAATCACGGGATATTTCAGCAAAGGAGCTGAAGTACAAAGACGAGTGGCACGCAGGATACTACTCACCGCTTGGGGTGAGTACCAGCAAAGGGGTGAGCCCAGAGTGTGCGGAGCTGTGAGTGGCGGACGAGACGGTTGCCGCGTCAGAACCCCCAGCCGTTACGGAGCCACGCTAAGCCAAGAAACCAAGCGGTGGTAGTGCGGACAAAGTCGCCAGCGGAAGGCCAGCGGAGGCCCAGCAGGTGTGCCTAGTATAAGAGAAGCGCATAAGAGTCATAGGTATAAGATACCAATAAAGCGATTGTACATTTCCCCAAAATCCAATCTGTGCGTTTCATTGTGTCTGCGAGGCAACATATACAAATTTTGTTGCAACGAGCTCGTCGGCCGCTGAGCCAGCTCTGCTGATCAGACCGGAAAGAAACGGTTCGTTACAACTGGCGCCCAACCTGGGGCCTCGCAATAAACAAGAAACAATAAACAGAAATGAAATTTTGGGATGTTTAGGATGAGGAATCGACAATGGATTACTCCCGAGGAAGGGAGGAGCTGATCCAGTGTGCCTTGGCATTCGGGGTGAAGTTGGAGGGAACAGTGGCCGAGATGCGGCGTGTGTTCAAAGATTGGGTGGAGTAGCCACGGGGCGGAGCCAGAGTACGCCGCCAGGTTGGAGGAGGTGGGGAGATGCGGGCAGGCAGAGCCTCACCCGGGCCACCAACCGAAGACAACAGACAACAGACAAGACGCACCGATGTGCGGAAAAGGTTGGCGTGGCCACATGGCAGTGCTGCCGGAAAGGGGAAACGCCCCCGACCGACCCACGTGCCGGGGAGGGCCGTGCCGGGGTCGCGGGATGAGGCCGCGAACCAGTTGTCGGCCGTGGTGGTCACCGCTGGAAAAGAATGGAAGGCCACGGTCGACACAGGGGCCACAAGCAGCTTTGTCAGCTACGAGCTGGCATTGCAGCTTCGTGCGGAGGGCCAAACGAGAGAGGTTCGGAAACAAGTGCGGCTGGCTGACGGACGCAGTCAGGCTATAACCACCCAACTCGAAGTGGAGCTGGCCTTCGGACATCGGAAAGTGCCGATGACTCTTCTCGTCCTACCCGGAGTCATCGATTCGCTGGTCCTGGGATGGAACTTCATCACCGCAGTCGGAGCAGAGGTGACCTGTGCGGGGCACAGGGTCGTGATCCCTGCGAAAGGTCGGCGAAATGGGCGGTTGGAGGAAAGGCTATCGGTGGCAATCCTGGAGACCACAGAGGAGTCAGAAGCAGTCGAGGCTGGCATTCCGGAAGAAGGCGTGGGTGCGCATACGATGTCGAATGGTGCCGTGGCCTGTCGGGTATACATCTTTCCGACTGGTTTCCTTTGGCAAAAAGGTTAAAATTTCTGGCGGTTTTCGCACCGTTTGACGTACTGGGCAACGTTCTGGTCAGTAGTACCGAAGGTCTCTCGGTCGGCAGTCTTCCAGAAGGTGGATGTCTAGCGGTGGGCTGATCATGGAGCGCTGCCACAAAGCGCCGACGATGCTCGTGATGGCGACGCAGAAGACTTCCACGGTTGGGAGTCTTCATCGTCTGGCCGGCAACCTGTCTGCTCGAAGATTTGTCCGTTCTCGATCCCATGCCGAGAATCGGGTCGTTCCTGGATCCTCTTGAGCACCCTTCTGATCAGGGAGCGTGGGCTCCTCGACGACTCGCTGCATCCCGATGGGTTGGCGGGAGAGTGCATCTGCTACCACGTTCACGGTCCCCGGCAAGGGTGGATCTCGAACCGGTACTGCTGGACGCCCAACGGGCTTTGTCGATGGCGTGATCCATTTCAGAGCAAGGTGGTCCAAAACGACGTCAAGATGGTGGCCCACGTTAACATCGTTACTTCCTGATGGCCCAGACGATCGCTAATTGGCTCCTTCTCTGTGGCCGATCAGTTTTCCTCCGCTTTTAGTAAGCGGCGACTTAAATAGGCCAACTTTCCTCCCCGGTGATCTGGTGTGTCAGCACTGTTCGAAGCCGTAGGGGCTGGCGTCGGTTTGTGACAGGGGAAGGATATCCCTGAAGTCTGGGCACGCTAAGACTGGCGCCTGTGTCAGCTTCTCCTGCAGATCCTCAAGAACTTCTGCTGCTCCTCTCCCCAGGCCCATGGTCTGTCTTTCTTCAGGAGGCTGGTCATGGGTTTAACGATGGTGGCGAAGTTTGGGACGAATCTCGGTACCATGAAGCCCGAGCCCAGGCAGCGCCTTTGAGGCCGTCCTTGATGGTGGTGGGAGGTGTTAGCTGCCCCGACACGCTACTATCTTCTCCGGGTCGGAATGGACGCCAGTGCTATCGCTGACAACATGTCCCACGTAGACGATGCTCTTCTGGAAGAAACTGCATTTCTTTCGTTCAGCTTCAGATTTGCGTCTCGTAGCCTTCAGAATACCTTCGTAGGTTTTCGACGTGGTCTTCAAGTCTTTCCCGATGACGATGATGTCATCGAGGTAAGCAAAGGCGTGTGGTTCCATCTTTGATCCGATGACGCTGTCAGTGCTTGCTGACCGACCACATGGGGCCGAGTGCAGACCGAACGGCATGACTTTCCAATGGAAAAGGATCTCTGCCTGGAACGGTGAAGGCCTTGCACTCTCGAGATTCCTTCCGCCAAGGGGATCAGCAGTAGCCGATTCTTGAATTCCAGGGTTGAGACGTAGCGGGCGTCGCGTGGTCGGAGAGGATGTGGTTCATCCTGGGGTCCGGGTAGGCGTTCGGTATCGACCTGGCGTTGAGTTGTAATAGTCGACGCACATGCGCATCTCACCGGTCTTTTTCCCGGACTACAATTGGCGAACTGTGAGGGGCTCTTTGGGGCTTAAATCCGTCCATCGTTTCCGACGAAATCTTTTGATGATCGGGGAAGGTGTTCGTGGTCCGGGGGTGGTTGTTTCGCGTTGTCGTCGGCGTGGGTCGACTGGCCCTGGTAGTCTCCGGCGGCGTCGAAGTCATGACGATTTAGTGGTTCCTGGCGTTGTCTAAGTTGATCTGGGGTTGGACGAACTGGCCCTGGGGTTGTCCAGCGGTGTCGCAGTTGTCTCCATCGAGGTCCTGTTGTTCCTGGGGCCATGGGCAACAGTTGCGGTTGGCGGCAGACGGACTGACCCTCGTTCAAAGCATGGGAACGCCATTTGGTAGTTCTTGGCGTTGTCTAAGTTGGTCTGGAGGTTGGACGAACTGGCCCTGGGGTTATCCACGGTGTCGCAGTGCTCTCTGTCGGTCCTGTTGCTTTTTTGGCGTCCGGCAAGGGATGATCACCGACAAACGGGACCCTGGGTTTGTCAGGGCGTCGCAGTCGTCTTCTTCGGGGTCCTGTGCGTGGCATAAGTTGATGTACTTGTGCTTCGTGGTATAACTTGGTCGGATCCTGGAATCGGATCCGTGGTATTTGCACTGTGCGGTGACAATTGGTCGAGGTTCGAGAGGCGTGGGACGTGGGAAATGGCTGGGTTTCTCCTGGTCTGGTAAAGCTTTGTCCTGTTGATTTCGTGCGGTTAGTCCTGGGATTGGTAGTTCGAAGGGGGCCCAGTCTGGGGAAGGGTCTTCGTGGACGGGGAAACGGTGGCACGGGCGGCGAGAGGTTGATTTCCCGGAGGACTGCTTTGATGCCGCATAGAATGTCAAGTCCTGGAGGATGACGTCGAAAGGGCTATCGGTAGTATCAGCAAGGACACCTGCGTTTCCTGTTGGTCCAGTCGCCCTGGACGGTCACGGCTTGCGCGACTTCGTTTGTAGTTCCATCCGCCAAACGGACCCGTGTCGAACGCGGCGCACTGATTCCCGGCAAAATTTCTTCCTGTTCGCTGGACCTGACCAAATCAACGGGTTGCGTGTCACCAGTGATCAGGGCTGAGGAGCCACAGCGATTCCGGCGACACGGACGGTGCAGCGGTCCTTCCACCCACAAACTATGGGAGGTGTCCCTGGGAGTCCTGGGTGAAAAGAGGACTTTATTGCAAGCCTGCCGGACGAAGACTCAGTCCGTTTTTCACCCGTATGGTCGGAAGCAGTCGATGGAGCGGATATGCCGGCGGCCGACTCCCAGCAGAATATAGTTCCGTCGATTAGTAAAATACGCTACTGAAATGGCATGAGCGCCGCCTCCAAGTTCCGGTCACGCAGGACGCCACCAACGGTATATTTCCATCGGGAGTTGCCACGCGGCTGGCAAATTTACATACATGCCGTTTATTACACGCCCTCGAAAAAACGCGGGGCGCTGCGGGGTCGACGATACATCCGGTACGATGGGCCTACGGGGAAATATCCAGGCGGTTGATAGCTACATGGATTGTCGGAATTCTCGCGCCGTCTCGTGGGCCAATAAAGGGAAAGAAAGGTCTCGAACTACATATGTCCAATGGTGAAAAAACAAAAAAAAAGGGGCCTCATGTTTTCATAGATCCTTTAAAAAGGAATCGTTCCTGCGTGGAAGAATTTAATAATGAAGAATAAAGGAAGTAGTCCTGAAAGGCCTCGTTGGGTCGTTAGTACCGGCTCCGGATCGTGTCTTCCAGTCGCTGAAAATACTTGTGGGGCAAAAAAGAGAAGAACTCCTTTCGGAACTCGGTCAGGGCTTCCCTTACATCTGGAAGGTCCAAACCATCCCTCCGGTTTGGGGGTGATCGGAGCGGGGAATAGCTCGGGGATGTCCTGTTCTTGGCTTCCTCCATAGGATTCCTCTCTTCTAGCCGTTCGATGAGATGCCAACGCGTCCGAGTGTCCGTCGAACTTCGGAACCCCAGCTGTGAGGTTTGTCGGCGAGGCTGCCGTCACGCCAGAAGCCGATCCGTGACGTGCGGCTCGGCATCCTTCGGCCGGTCGCTCATGGAAGCCGGGCGTCGCTGGGTGGTCGTTCGGTCGGGGCTTCATGGTGGCCTGGGGTCCTGGGGAAGAGGAAGGATGATCTGAAGTCCTGGGACTGGGTGAACTGCTGACATTTAAAAAAAAAAAAATTCCGCGATCCGTTACCTTGGCTGAGGGAGGGTGTTCAGAGGGGAAAGATGAAACTCGAGATTCGACTCCGCATTTCTTCCACGAAAATGTTTATATATAAACAAAATAAACTAGAAAATCCAATAAATAAATAAAATAAAATTTATTTTTGGGCGAGGGTATGAAAAAAAAAAAAAACGTAAATAAAATACAATTTATTTATGGCCGTTGGGTGTAAAAACTGGGTTAAAAATACATAATAAAAAAAAAAATAAATAAAATACTATTTATTTATGTCCGGGGAAAAATAAAACCTTTGCGGTTACGGCTGGTAAAATGCGTGTTTTTGAAATAGTAAGGGAGGCGACCGTTCTGGAAGCCGCTGGCTTATTGTCCCGATTCCTGGGCGGTGGTATACGTGTGGCGAAGGTCCTGAGGCTTCTGTTTCGAGCCGGGATCTCCTGTGGAGCCTTCAGATCGCTCCTCGGTCACTGATCCCGAGCGAACGGTGCGAAAGGCTGTTCCATGGGTATGGCAGCAGTCGAGGTTGTGTCGGGCGATCATTTTCAGTCGTTGTCACTTTGAAGCTGATAGTTGGATTCGTCGCTCCACCAAAAGTCCTGTTCCTTGGTCCTAAAGTTATTGCTCCTTGTCGTCTTGGTCCTTGCGGTGGAGATCCTGGGTCCAACTGTTTGTGGTTCCTGGTCGTCTTGGTCCACCGTTTGTTGCCGTGGTTGTTTCTGCGTGGCGAACGTTGGTTTGGGTCCTCGGCGGGCTGGTCCTTGTTGTGGTTGGTCCTTGTTGGTTTGGATCCTCGCCGTGGTTTTTCCTTGATGGTTGAAGTTCCTTGGGCTGTGTCGCCGTCCGGAGTTGCGCGTCTGCTGTGTACTGTCCGGCGCGAGCGTTTGCTGGTCTACTGTGTACTGCCGCGGCTGTGGGCCACCCGCGATGTCGCGAGCGGGTGGGCGACGCTCCTTCCCGCTGCCGCTGGAAGGCGACTCGCGGCTCCATGCGGACCAGCTGGCTTCTGTCGGTGCTGGGCTGATCCCGCGCCGCTGTGTGGGCTGCTGCTGCAAAGCGTGCTTCTCGGCGGTCCGAGATGGTCGCTGCCTGAGTCATCCACTTCGTGGGATTCGTGCCCCGCTTGTGTTCTTTCTGTGGGAGGACCCCCGAGGCGAATTTTCGGGACCCGCGGCAAGGCGAGCGACGGAGGCACTCGCGGACCGGCGCAGGTGTTTTGGAGGCCACGGCGAGGGAGGCACCGGGGACGGCGGCCACGGAGCCGGAGCCAGTTTTTTGAACTGGCGGTGGAGACGGTGGCAACGGCGATTGTTGGGGATGCCCTGGCTCAACGGTGTGTCGACGTTGCCGGAACTGCCGGTACTGTTGGGTGATAGACCGGAGGCGACGGCATCGGCGGCACGCGGCTATTTAAAGCCGGCGGGGGTGCTGCTAATATTCCACGCCGGCGGCGAAGACGGGAGGCCGGGTGTGGGGTTTTGAGCAGTGGGTTAAGGTGAGGGGGAATGAGTTTTGGGGCAGCAGTCGATGGAAATGGGTTTTGGGGGAGGCGCTGGAGTTTTGCTGGCGATGCCGGACTGAACTAGGCGGTCGCTGGGCAGTGGGGGGCACCCGCCGCAATTGAACAGCGTATTAGGGTCCGGGTTGACTGTATGATTGCGGTATTGGTGGCGGCATCCGCCAACAACGTGGGAGGTTCGGTGGAGGCGTAGGCGTATGTGTATAGAGTTTGCTGAAAAAAATGTACATATGTATTGTAGGAAATAAAATTGAAGTCCATGAAGCAGGCGCAACACCATTGGGGAAGGAACTTACCCTCAGGGCGAGGGCGGCGGGCGGGTGGATTACGTTGCGGCAATTCTGGCGTTCCTATGACAGGCGAAAAAAAAAGCCGTGGGAATTGGCACAACGGAAAACCAAGGTACACATACAAAAAAGAAAAACTTGACCGGCGTGGGAGCTTTACAGGTACCTCAGACGGGGAAGAGGCGTGACCGGACGGGTGGCAGGCCGGATACGGGCGGCCTACGATTTGTGCAAATTACCCGACTCCACAGTCAATGCGCAAAAGTAGTGCCGAAAATATATCGGCGGTACCACCGATGCAATGGGAGACCAGATCGTGGGATGCGAGGAGAACCAGTTCGGCTTCCGTGACCGGAAACTGGGAGCGAGCCATCGAGGTCGGCCTTTAATAGTCCGGACGAGCGATCAATCTGAACGCAGTCCATCGCGCATCATAAACCTGGCGGGAGTCCAAATTTTAAATCGTAAAGTTCGCCGGTAACACGCCTCAGTAAGAAAGTGTGAGGAATTGAACTACCACAGGGGACACTACAACATAAGAAACCAATATATATATAAACAAGAATTCGGACGGCCCAGAGACCGACCAAAAGCTCAACGAGTGGTTGTCGGGACGCGCGGGCCGAACGCGAATACAAATCAGGTGGCCCAGAAACCGGGAATGGAGGAGCGCCACCGAAAACTCACGCCGCTCAGACGTTTTTCGGGCTTTCATCGCCCAGCGCATGCCCAAATACCTACACGGTAGCCACCGGCTCGACGCCCGCTTAACTTTCGGTCTCACGGCCAAGCCCGATGGAAAAGTTCCGACGGAACTACAAATCCCGTTGTTGGAAGAAGCTGGACGGGCTGAGCCGGCGTCGCCTGAGGGATAGGTTTCTCCACCGACAGCGGCGGCGACATTACGCCGAGGAGCAGTGAACGGAGACATACCTCGTCAAACTGA
Source organism: Drosophila bifasciata (assembly GCA_009664405.1). Taxonomy (NCBI): domain Eukaryota; kingdom Metazoa; phylum Arthropoda; class Insecta; order Diptera; family Drosophilidae; genus Drosophila; species Drosophila bifasciata. The sequence goes on from CM019044.1 coordinate 27,058,060, forward strand.
ACATCACCGGACACGAGGAGAAACGGAGCATGCCCTTCCGACGGGCACTGGAAGAATGGGGATATTTCAGCAAGGAGCTGAAGCAAAAGACTGGCACGGCACACCACCTCACCGCTTGGTGAGTCGCCCAGCAACGGTGAGCCCAGCGTCTGCTGGCTGTGCGTGGCGACGACGGACCCGTCAGGCCCCCCAGCCAACACACACCCCACGACGCCAAGAAACCGACCTAACCCCCAGCGAGCGAAATCCTGCCCCGTCAGGCCAGCACCGGCCCAGCAGGTAGCCTAAAAGAAATGGCAACGTACTAAGTATGCACACACGCTGCCAAATCGCGATTGGGAACCGGCCCAAAGGCCAATCTGTGCGCCCCAACTGCGAGGCAACATATACAAAATTTTTGCTGACCACGGTCCCGTCGGCCGCTGAGCCAAGCACCTGACCCAGACCGAAAGAATCGGTTCGTTACATGATACCGGCGACAGCACCAGCAAACCAACATCGACCCCTTGTTAAAATGGGAACATCATCATCGTCCGAAGTCGTCGGAGATCGAGTCCCACAATCCCAGGAAACGGACGTTCGTCAAAACGGACTGGAGGAGGGGTCGAGCGGCAGCCGGAGCACCATCCCGGAGCAGACATATTCCAGGTTCTCGGGACGGATTTCAGCGGTGCATAAAACGGATTTTTCCACAATTTTCTAGGGCGAGCTGCTCGTACATTGCACCGTCGAGCAACGACGCCGCCATATACGAGCCATGTCCGCTTTAAGGTCCGGGAGTCGTCACCGCAACCGATACCAGGTGGGACGACATGATAGTGACGAAGGATTTCAAACCAGGTACTGTTTGGACCTCCGGTAAACGAGTCGAATAACCTTGTACCCATATCACGCCGTGACTTTATTGACGGACCGCCCCTGTCCCAGAGTCTCAAGCCAACAATGTGAAAAATTCCTTGGGCCGAGCACTCAGACAACTACGGTTATTTCGGATCCGACCAGCGGGTTCGTCCCCCCCCCTTCCGGCGACTATACCTGAAGACTCCTCCCAGACCACTTTCGAAGTATCGGTCGAAATTGGACCACTGTATTTGATCGATCGTGTAAGCTTTCTGAACGTGTCCGCAATTTCGTAAGACCAAGTTTACGAAGTCTTAATAGATGATTACAATTTTGATTGGTCCGCTCTGTACTTGTGACACCAGCTTTATGAAAGGCACAATCTTTTTCTAAAATGTAGTAACGGTCCGCCACTTTGATTCTTATGTCCCATATTTTTGTCCGATTAGATGCTGGGAACCCCTTGGTTTATTAAAGATCTATCCAGTCTAAAAAAACATAAAATCAAGACTTGATAAAAAACCATAAGAAGTTAACTCTTCTTCTTCTACCTCTCGTTATAAGGCCATTGCCGATCTTTTTGCACGAATTTTTCCAAACAACCTATTTCCCATGAAAGCATCCATACTGAGTTTACCTAGGTTAGGTTAGGTTAAGGCAAGACCACTTCAAACGACACCCCCCCGAACACTTGGTCCCAACAGTAGACCCAAAACCCATTCCCGCGAGCCCCTACCTCCTGGCCTCAACCGTGGTGAGCAACTAAGTGCAGAACTGCGGACGCAGGGCAGTCCCATCCGGTGGCCTGGATGTATTTAGACAGTTTGGTTTCGGAAAGGTCCAAAATGACGTCAACATCGACGCTTCGAGGAACCGTTTTCCCCGGTTTCCCAGGGCCGGCAGAGACAGAAGAAGCTGGTGAACGGTTTGGGTGGCATTCGTCCCTACAACTTCTGCAGAAGTCGTTGCCGCGGATCGACAGTCTTGCAGCGTGTGCCGATCTGTCAGTGCCCCGTGATGGCTCTTCCGGTGACGGCGGGCAATGTGCTCTGCTGAGTCTAAAAAGCTCTTCCGACACTTTTTCGGAACGATTTGGCCAGTTCGTTCTTGAAGTTCTGCATGTGATGGTGAACGCTGCCATCGCCTTTTGTCACCTTAATTTTTTGCTCGAATGCCTCGTGCGTTCATAGCCTGCACGTAGCTAAAGGCATCATTATCGCCCTCTCCGGAAGGAGAGCCACCAGATGCGCTGCCCCTAGCTCGTCGGCGGCATCGTTCCCGGCAATGTCGCTATGTCCTGGGACCCATATTAGGGAGAGATCCAGCTGCTCTGCGGTCTTATTTAGAGACCTGCGACAGTCGTTAACGGTCGCTGAGTTCGACGAATAGAGCCCAGAGCCTGGTCCCTCTTGGCTGTACGAGAAGACGCACACTGATCGTCCGTCTAAAGAAAGCTTGTAGACAATGGAAACGGCCCCTTGATGGCTAAGGTGACTGCCTGGAACACGCTGCAGTGGTTTGGAAGTCTGAAACAGAGACTGATGTTGCGTTTTTCGCAGAAGACGGCCAAATCCCACGCGGTTCTAATTTTGAGCCATCAGTGTAGAAGTGGATCGCGTTTGCAGGTCCAGGTTCGCCCCTCTCCCAGTCCTCCCTGAGTGGGATGGATACCTGGAAAGGCGTCGAGAGGTAGTCACTTGGGATGCAGTAGTCTGTCCTCTCTGGAAGTTGCGGGAGTTTTATTAGGATTCTCGAGTGGCCAACCGTGGTGGTTTTCCATAGGTTGGATTCCCTCATTCTAAGGGCGGAGAGTGTTGCGACCTTTTTCCCCATAAGTTCTACAGGTAGAAGGTACAACATGGTGTCGAGGGCTTCACTTGGGGTAGTGCGTTATCCGCCCGTTATGAATAGCTCTGCCATGCGTTGGACTCTTGTGAGTTTGTCAAGACGAGTTTTTCTTGTCCAGGGCTGGCCACCATACCACTACCCCGTAAATCAGGATTGGTCGCTTTAGACCGATGGTTTTCCTGCAGGTGTAGAGGGCTACTGTGGCTTTCTTCACCCTTAGACCTATGCTCAGCTTCCAGTTGAGCCTCCTATCGAGGATAAGGCCAAGGTATTATTTTTGGTTGCTGAAAACTAGCGGCTGTCCGTTTAGTTTCGGTGGGGTAAGTGTCGGAATCTTGTATTTTCTGGTTAATAGTACAAGTTCCGTCTTAGATGGGTTGGCACTCAGCCCACATTTGGCGCCCATTGTGACAGGTTTGTGAGAGTGCTTGTCGTGCACTCGCATAGGGTCTGTGGGAACTTCGCAGAGAATGCTATAGCGACGTCATCCGCATACGCCACCACGCGGCAACCGCCACCCTCTATCTCCCGCAGCAGTACATTCACTGCTACGTTCCATAGGAGGGGCGAAGGACTCCACCCTGCGGGTGATTTCGGTGACAAACCTGGTGGACGTTGACGTCCCCAGTGATGCCTCAACGGTCCTGCATTGCAGCATCTGATCGATGAGACTCACCGTCCGGGATTCAATCCCCAGGTCTGTCAGTGCTCCCGTGATGGCGGACGGGATGATGTTATTGAAGGCCCCTTCTATGTCAAGAAAGGCTACCAGGGTATATTCTTTGCAGCTGAGGGACGATTCGGTGATCGATGTCCTTCCTCGGTTGGGCCGTTTCAGTGGATCTTCCCTCCGATAGGCATGCTGAGAGTCAGAGATTTGACTCGGCGGTATGGTCGCCCTGAGATGCAGACTTAAGAGTGGGTTCCATCGCCTTCAGGAGGAAGGACGACAGGCTTATTGGTCTAAAAATCTTTAGGGGCAGTGTGCGAGGGCTTGCCTGCCTGGGGTATGAAGACAACTTTGGCCCGAAGCCATGTCTTCGGGATTTGTGTGGGAGAAAATCCCCTCGTAAATCCGTTTGAGCCAATTTATGGCCTTTGTCCGGCTTGGATCAGCTGGGCTGGGATGATGCGTCTCCAAGGGCGGATTTGGAGGGCTTGGCTTTTATTGCCCAGGATATATTCTCCGACTTAACAGGTTCAGAATTGAGCCCGTGGCATTCGAAGAATGCGCTCTGTAGGTTGGTGTTTACAGCGCAGCCTGTGAAATGTGTACTGAGAAGGAGGCTTTTAGCGACTCGGAACTGGATGTCGTCCAGGATTGGTCAGCTTTCCTCAAATACCCCAAGGTTGGAGTTAATTTCGAGAGTACTTTACGTAAGCGCGAGGGTTCGGAGTTCCTCGATTTCGGTGCAGAACTCGGCGCCATGACGCGCGTTTGGCTTTCCTGAGATCTTGTATGTTGACAGACTTGCCTTGTATTCGGTCCAGTTCTGCTCAACGTTAAGAGCTTTCGCTTTGTTAAAAGTCTCCGTGAGGATTTCCGGAGCTCTCCCAGTGTCGGAGTCCACCATGCCGGTTTCTTCCGACCTCTGGTTTTGTCGGTGGACAGGCTTTGTCAAGCACTGCGTTGAGGCGTCGGTAAAAACCTTTACCAGACGAGTCGTGGTCACCCATTTGACATCCCCCCTAGGTGGGGTCTCAGGAGAGTTTGGCAAAGAAAGTCCACATAGCGTGTCAAGTTAGTCCACCTGAGGTTACGGAACTGGGCTGGACTCGGTATGGTGAACGTGAAAACAGTTTCCACGTACCTGTGGTCCGAGAAGGAGTGTTCTTCGAGGACCCCCAGGATACTCTGTTATCCTGTAGCGTATGAGAGGCAAGCGTGAGGTCCAGGACTTCCTTGCGGTTCTTAATAATGAAAGTGGGATCCCCCACGTTTTAAGATGACCATCTGTGTGGTCAGTAAGTAGTTAAAAAGTAACTCACCGCGTTCGTTTGTGTCGGTGCTTCCCCACTGACTGTGGTGAGCGTTGGCGTCGCATCCCACTAAAAGGCAGATGTCCTTGGCCTAAACCTGCGACGAGCGCCCCCAAGGGCGCATGTGGAGGAGGGTCCGGCTGGTCGTGACCCATGTATGCCGAGCAGATGCGGAGTGAGCGCTCCTGGCCTTCGAGGCTCACCGCCGTGTGATCTTCATTGCTGAAATTCGGGAGCAAAAATAAGTGCAGTTCTTTTTTTGAAAGAATGCAGGTGCGTATTTTACCTGGGGAGTCAGCTAAGTATAGCTTATAGGAGTCCTCAAACCGGAGACCCTGTTTCCGAGGATCCAGGGTTCCCGAATGAGGACTATGTCGGCCCCCCACCCTTGGCGTGGTGGGAGCAATAAGGCATCACATGCTGCCTTATAATGGTGGATGTTTATCTGCTGGGAGTGTGGGGATGTCTTCCGCCGAGCGTTGCCGCTTGTTCGGGGGGCTTGGCTGCTCCCTTTTCGGTTTTGGCTGGCTGGAAGTTTGGGATGATGGAGCTGGCCCAAAGCCTCTGCTCCATCCCCTTCGCCGATGCCACAAACTCCGGATCTACGTTGGCCAGTATGAAGGCAGCACGCCTCATGTCCTGGTAGGACGGCTTACCTCGCTGGCCTGCAGACCCGCCGCCTGCCGAGGTTGCCGGGGTTTCCCCGGTCGCGAGGCGCTTACCAGCCGCGATAACGCTCTGCTTAGCAGCCACCCCGATGACCGGTTTGACCCCGGTGCCCCCCGACGTGGATGGGCCCGATTGTCTTATCGGAGCCCTCCTCGCAGTGGATTCTGCTGAAGAAGACCGACTCAGTCTCCTTCCCCGTCTTCTTTGGACCTGGTTTCGCAGGAGTTGATCTAGAGGGATGGTCTTGTCCCTCCGGTACTTTAAGAGGAGTACCGAGCTCCTTTGCGGTAGTTTTATTTATATTTACAGATTTTGGCATAGTTGGTCCCACGAGTAGGCGGGAAGGGGTAAGTCACCCGAGGCATAGCCCGCGTGCCCCGGGAAGCCAGATTTAAACTGGAGGTCGGCAGGTATCCAGAGTTCGCATACTCACGACCAAGCACCCCCTCGGCCACGCATCCATCAGCGCACGCTGTTCCGCCTTGGATTGGGGTGATTACACTGAGAGTTTTCTTCTATCCGCCCGACTACCATTAGCCAGCATCCTTGGCAGAGACCTGACCGTACCAAGGACCTGTTACCAGCCGCCCTCACGAGGAGAGTATAGTCGCACTTCCACTGGTGTGTACAGTTACGGCAGGTGACGGACCGCCCGCGATTCCACTGCGTCGTAGAACCGGAGCGTGGCAGCATCGGGTTGGGGCAAGCCCCAGCCCCAGGCAACCGTGCCCCCGTCCGGAGAGTACAGTGATCGCGGGTCGGACCGTCATCCGTATTTACCCCTGTATCACCCGAGTGGCTGACGGCCCAATTTTACAGTTTACCTAGATCGAACGGCATTTGCAGCCTCTTGTTATATGAAAGCTCACTGCTTCATGATCTTCGACTAGTTAGGCCGGTGTTCTCACCAGGTTCTGACGGAGTCCTCGGCTGTGTACTCGGGTACTGTACCGACACTCTGTGTGGACTATTACCCTATACTATTCACCCTATCCCTTAACTCTTCATATTTCCCTCCGATCTGGAAGGAAACGTTTATTTTTATTCTCCATAAGAAAGGTAGTAAGTCTGACGCAATGAATTACAGAGGTATATCAAAGTTATCCGCTATTCCAAAAATGTTTGAGAAAATTTTAACCCCGCACTTGCAACATCTCTGCAAATCACTTATATCTCCAGCTCAGCACGGATTTATAAGGCGACGATCAACAACTACAAATTTACTAGAGTATACCTCTTTTTTATAATTAAAGGCTTCCAAGGTAACATGCCTACGGATGTCATTTACACCGATTTACATTCCTTTTAGCACAAAAACATTTTCACACTCTTTATTAATGACCTGCCTTCAGTATTAACAAACTCTCGAGTACTCATGTATGCGGATGACGTTAAACTCTGTGTCCAGTATAAGGAAATTTCATTTCACTATCACTTGCTATCCGATCTCAATAACTTTTAGTCATGGTGTTGTGCAAATATGATACACCTCAATGCCTCGAAATGTAAAGTATTGACATTTCATCGCTCCAGCCCCTTGTTGGCTCCTTACACCCTCTGCGGTGGTTCTTCTGCGAGAATTAAATTTGTTGATGATCTTGGTGTTGGTAAATAAAGCCATGGGAGTGCTTGGGTTTATAAAAAGGTGGTCAAAGGAATTTGACGACCTATATAACGAAGACTCTCTATATTTCGCTTGTTCGTCCGATTTCAGAGTACGGCTCTTGTGTATGGTGCCCTCTGTACAAAGTACACCAAGACCGTATAGAATCAGTCCAGAAAAACTTTTTACTTTTTGCTCTGCGTGGCGTCAACTGGGATGAAGGTGTGAGACTGCCTTCTTACTCTTGTAGATTGCTCTTAATAAACCTTCCATCCTAACTCAATCGTAGAAAAATGCTTAATTGTGATTTTCATGCACAACTTGATCAGGGATGACATCGACAGTCCTGACTGTTGAGCCGCATAAATTTCACGATTCCTATTAGATCCTCTAGAAATGTTATTCCTTTGTACCTTCCACTGTGTGGATCGAATTATGCCTTGCATTAACCGTTTCGGATCTTATGCTGGGAATGTAATTCGTTCTACCATATAATATCCACCACTAATTCACTTCCTCTACTTAAATCACTAATACTAACATACCTTTCCCGTAATTAGTAATATTCTTTTTGTAACGTTGCATGTTTAGCGTTGTGTTTTCCTCGAATATTAGTCTAACACCTATCTTTCCTGCATGTTTGCGATCTGTTTCGGTACACGTGTCGGGCGTAGTGCGGCAGCGCTCCTCGGTCGGTTGGGCGGGAGGAGGGCTGCGTATCTGCCAGGGATCCGCGCGTAACAGACTTCGGCTTGGTGTTGCATGGGCCACTTGATGGTGCAGTCATTGCAGATCAACGTCCTAAAGAAAAAAATAAGTTTAACAGCTAATGAAAAGGGTCAATAGCTCAACAGTAACCAATTGATTTTTAAACATATAAAAATAAGATAATTTCATTGAGCTGACATCGCAATCCTTGGCCGACTTGATCCACAATATTCGGCACAACATATACATATGTATGTGGTGTAAAGGTAGTGTTATATAATGCAGGCATTTATAAATACCTTTCACAGTCTGCAATAGCATCTGAGTGAAGTTCAGAAACTTTATCAAATAATTGATCATGACTCATCTACTCGTCGCAATATTAAATCTCGTCTCTATAAAAGTTTACAAGATCTGGTTCGCAATTGGACTTCTCTAAGTACGCAATCGCAAAAGAGCATATTTTCATTACATAACAAAACCTGTTATAATATCTACCTGTCTAAATATAAGCTTAACTTCAAACGAGATCCGAAGCAATTCTTTAGGTTTGTGAACTCGAAGCGTAACTCTTCCCAACGGCCAACCCAACGGTAGAACGGCCGATAATGATTGTGATATCGCAAATTTGTTTGCTTCGTTTTTTCAACTTTGCTACTCTATTCCTTCTAATAATCAATCCTCTATACTTGCTGATAAATCTCATCCCAAACAACCATATCCCTTCCGCCTAAATAATTCTAATTGTATCTATCCCCCGTTCATTGACTTTAATTGCCTCCTAATCAACTTAAAATCGTGCAAACTTTTCTTTTTCTACGGGCCCCGATAGGGTTCCCAGTGCTGTTCTAAAACATTGTGCAGATTCTCTTTGTGTGCCCCTCCTTAAACTCTTTAACCTATCAATAGTGCTCGGGGACTTTCCCACCGTCTGGAAAGAATCTTTTCATTATTCCCATTCACAAGAAGGGGTCTAAATCCGAAGTTTCTAATTATCGTGCCATCTCCAACTTATCTGCCATTCCAAAACTCTTTGAAAAAATTATAGCTTCTCAGCTCCAACACTTTTGTAGTTCAATATTTCTCTGTACCTCAAGGTAGCCATCTTGGCCCTCTCCTATTTAATTTATTCATTAACGATCTTCCCCAAGCTTTAACACATTCCCGAGTACTTATGTATGCGGACTATGTGAAGTTGTGTTTTTCCTATTGTGACCCTTTTTCCCGTTATTTTTACAATCCGATCTCGACGCCCTCAACAATTGGTGCTTAATAAACTTGCTTCCTCTTAACATTTCTAAATGCAACGTCATGTCTTTCCATCGTATCAAGCCTTACCTTTATGACTACACTATCAATAACTGTTCCTTGCAACGCCTCTTCAAAGTTACTGACTTGGGAATTATGTTTTCACCTAATCTGTGTTTTAACTCCCACATATCCGCTATCTCAAATAAAGCTAGAGGGGGTCCTGGGCTTTATTAAAAGATGGTCCGAGGAGTTCACCGATCCTTATACGACCAAACTTCTCTATGTGTCCCTTGTCCGTCCTATCCTTGAATATGGTTCCTGCGTCTGGTCCCTCATTACCAAAAATATGAGGATATGATTGAGTCTGTCCAAAAATAATTCCTCATCTTTTGCACTTCGTGGTCTTAATTGGGACCCGTCAAGGCATCTCCCTCTTATGAGAGTAGGCTGCGACTTCTCGATATCCGCGCTCTCAAAAGTCGTAGGATCTGCCATGGAGTTCTTTTTCTACATAAACTTCTCGCTGGTCTTATCAACATCTCAGTCCCTTTCCGCCCGACTAGGCATTTTTTTTCCACTACATCTTCAACGCTGTCTTCCTAATTATTCTGACCATGAATCTTTCCGTAGCATTTGCCGTAACTACAACACTTTTTTCATCCCTTTTCTTACGATACTAGTTCTTATATGGTTATATCGAAGCTAATGAATATTTTGAAGTAATTTAATTTTAATTTAATTGAATTTAATAGTAATAGATATCCGTCTTTTATTTTTGTTCTATTAATCTATTAGTCTTACGTTGAACTGAACATTGTTCAACCCTGAACAATAAACAATAAACACCCTCTGCGGTGGTTCTCTTGCGAGAATTAGATTGGTTTATGATCTTGGTGTTAAACTAGACCCCAAGTTAAAGTTTTCTGGACAGATTTCTCTTATGGTAAATAAAGCCATGGGAAGGCTTGGGTTTATAAAGAGGTGGTCAAAGGAATTTGACGACCCCTATATAACGAAGACTCTCTATATTTCGCTTGTTCATCCGATTTCAGAGTACGGCTCTTGTGTATGGTGCCCTCTGTACAAAGTACACCAAGACCGTATAGAATCAGTCCAGAAAAACTTTTTACTTTTTGCTCTGTGTGGCCTTAACTGGGATGAAGGTGTGAGACTGCCTTCTTACTCTTGTAGATTGCTCTTAATAAACCTTCCATCCTAACTCAATCGTAGAAAAATGCTTAATTGTGATTTTCATGCACAACTTGATCAGGGGATGACATCGACAGTCCTGACTGTTGAGCCGCATAAACTTCACGATTCCTATTAGATCCTCTAGAAATGTTATTCCTTTGTACCTTCCACTGTGTGGATCGAATTATGCCTTGCATTAACCGTTTCGGATCTTATGCTGGGAATGTAATTCGTTCTACCATATAATATCCACCACTAATTCACTTCCTCTACTTAAATCACTAATACTAACATACCTTTCCCGTAATTAGTAATATTATTTTGTAACTTTGCATGCTTAGCGTTGTGTTTAGCCCTAATTTTTTCGTCGAATATTAGTCTAACACCTATCTTTCCTGCATGCTCGCGATCGGTTTCGGTACACGTGTCGCGCGTCATGCGGCAGCGCCCCTCGGTCGGTTGTGCGGGAGGAGGGCTGCGTATCTGCCAGGGCTTGGTGTCGCATGGGCCACTTAATGGTGCAGTCATTGCACATCAACGTCCTAAAAATGTGACATTCTCGTGTCAGTTAGTTGACTTTCGTAGCGTAGTAAATCAGTGGTGCATTAGTCTTCAACCGACTTAGTCTTAATCTGATTCTATAAACATGTAAGTCTTATCGAGAACTGCACTTTAACATTTATACGCTACAATAATCTGTTCATATAACTCTATCATATGAAACAACTTGGTTTATTTATTTTAACATTACGCAACAGCTAGTAAATGGCTTTCTAGCTTCAAAAGTTAAAGAAATTTTTGCGATTACGATTTTAGAGAAATTCGTACGAATTGAAATGTTGTGTGCTTCGGTTTTCGTAACTTTTGATAATGATTGTGTTGCATTCCCAAAATGTATTTCGATAATTCACTTAATAAAAAAAATATGTCCTTTGGTAATATGATACCAACACAAAACAAAAAAATTGTTAATTTAAGAAATTAAGAAACAGACTACATTTGTAAACCGGAATTTTTAATTATTTGTTGTTTTAAGGTGCGATTAGAAAAAAATAAATAAATATATTATATGAAACAAAAAAATGTTCAATTATATAATTATAAACTTTAAACATCCGCAAGAATGTTTATATTTTATATATGTTCATATACAATGTTTTTTGTTTTCCACTTTCTTGTTTTTCTTGAGTTTAGGCGAATTCCATGAAATCATTAATTTAATTTTTTAATTAATTAATTTAATTAATTTTCAAAAATAATAAAAAAAAAAAATATAGGAATTTATTTAAAAAAGTCACAATCAGTAAGCTCAATTTAGTTGTTATATCTACTATATAAAAATAAGTCGGGGTTTCCTTTTGACGCAATAACTCCAGAACGCACGAACCGATTTCCACGGTTTTGCATTCGTTGAAAAGGTCTCGGGCGAGGTTTATAGCAAAGAAAATGCACGAAAAATTTCAACAGAAAAGCGGGAAAATGTATTTGTATTATCTACTATATACTACATACAGCGCAATCTCTGATACATAGCATGTACTACAAACCAATATTTTAAGTAGGCGCCGGTGCGTGATACATTGCTTGACAGCTAGTCATTGTTCTCTGCTCAGTTAATTTCATGTGACAAACCGGTATTGTGTTCACTGTGAAAACAAAAAAAAAGTTATTCGTTTCCTCATATTTCAATTGGAAACCATCAAATCAATCACGTGTATTGTGAACATTTTTTATTCAATTTGAACTGTGTAAATTATGTGGATCGTGCATTTGAGGTTAAGTTCACAACTCTGTCCACAGTCCAAAATGCCTAAAGGACGACGTGCGACCATCGGCCGCCGCACAAGACATGCAAGCCAGCAAGTGTATTCACAGAACTTAAGCGAAGAAAGACAAAATATAATAAGAGAAAATTCCCGATTGGGACAGCGCGTGAGGACACGAAGAACATTGGCATCATACAATCGCTTGGCATTCCAATATGATCCCACTGCGAACTACAGTGATGATGAAAATTTAGATATTGGACCATTGTTCGATGGAAGTGATCCCGATTCCAGCCATTTTCTTCAACACATCCTTGAATACAATAACTGCTTTCGCATGACTTCCTGGAGCTTCCTTTGGAGCTAATATCATTCGGAAAGGCGGATTCATGCCGACTTGCAAGGTAAAAGATACAACACACATAACCAATCACTCACACCAACACAATGAATTGCAACACGTAACAACACCAACATATACACCACAGACTACACCATCACACGATCAGAAGTTACACCGTATTCTTCAACAAATGATTGTTTGCAATTACAGATACAAGGACAAATATATCATTTGCATGGTTCAATGGTGCCAACACCAGATGAACCGCATCAATTTCTGCAAATATATTTCATTTCGTCGATGGTGGATCATTTGAATGTCGCTGCAATATACAGGGAACACAACAGTTAAAGAGACGAATTATTGAACAGTTGCAAGCATTTTTCACGCTAATAATGCTGTGGTTAATATGTTCAAAACAGCATTGGAACGAATGTCATCGGATACGCACAAATTTGTCATAAGATTGATTGACGGATGACGGATGATGATGACGGATTGTACCCAAACAGGTGAACATGTGCGAAGATTCCAGGCACCCACCGTTAATGATGTTGCTGCAATTATTGTTGGCGATCCAACTAAATCGCGAGACATTGTCGTTCAGCGGAGAAGCAATATCATGCATCGTGTAAACAAGACAATTCTGAGAATTATCAGAATTATGCTTGGTTAAGTCAACGAGCAATTCTTGCCGCAAAGAATAATGAATGATACACGCACTGAATTTCACAATTCAATCAAAAATTGCTGACTATTTGGTGACATACAAATCTGTTGATTCCATAACAAATCCCGATGATGTAGTAAATTATCCAACGGAGTTTTTGAACTCTCTGGAGTTACCAGGATTTCCACCACATAACTTGCAACTCAAAGTTGGTATGATATTGCGTAATTTCAATCCACCGCGACTTTGCAACGGTACTCGACTTTCGGTAAAAGACGTATGCCGAATTTGAGTGAGGCAACCATTATTAACGGAAAGTACGCAGGTGAAAATGTATGTATTCCTCGAATACCAATGATTCCGAATAATCTTCCGTTTGACTTCAAACGATTGCAATTTCCAGTTCGCCTTGCGTTCGCAATGACAATTAACAAGTCTCAAGGCAAATCGCTTAGTGTTTGCGGGATAAATTTAGAAAATCATTGTTTTTCACATGGGCAGTTATACGTTGCGTGTTCAGGAGTTGGGAAACCATCCGCTTTGTTTGTGTTAACGTCAGACCAAAAAAAAAGTGGTTTACCAAAGAGCACTTTTAATGAAACGGATAATTTGCGAACACGCATAACGCTTCGATTCAGTATTTACTTTGGATTCACTTTCATTTACTTAGAGAAGTTCAACTAAAAAGCACTTCATTTTTTGTAATCGAAATGAGTTCATTACTGTTGTGAAATGAAATAAAATTTTTTCCTTTTCAAATATAAAACAAAAACAATTGTTCTTCATCTATTAATCACCAAACGAAATGTTACATAAAACGAAGTTATCTGGTGGCGAAACGGAGTTCGCCGGGTTTGCTAGTATTATGATAAAAAAATGTTAGGAAATAGCGGTTACTTTCAATTTTGGATCGTAAAACAAATCATTGTTCGGTGCAGAAAAAGAGACATATGAGTTAGACCAAAAACTAAAGGTTGGCGGTGTAAGGGAGTCCACGAAGGTTAAAGGCAAGACCCATCCTTGAGAACCCTCACAAATTATGAAAAAAAAATCTGCATCGCTTTTTCCAATGATGTGACAGTTCGTAGACAACTGATTACTGATGTAAGTCCAAGAAGTCTCGGAAAGATATGCGTTTGGTCATAATGCACATGGGTGCACGACTCAAGTTAGCAAAATCGCCTGTGGGCTGGCCTGTGTCACAGTCACGAAGAATTCTTTTCATTGATGAGACTAAAGTTTTTTTATTATATGGTAAGATACACGGCAAAGAGTATGTTTGTCATTCACATGTATCCGATTTCCCCAATATCTGAAAAAAATAGCATTGTATATGCTGGGCTGATCCCTATGGGGCCCAGCTCATATGAGTTAGATTTCATAGTCTGACGGAATATTTTACAAAACTGAGTATGTAGATATACTTTAATATACATAACATTCATATTCAAGTTGAAAAATGACTCTCAAAACAATCTTTCAGCAGAGTATTGATACTTTCAAATGCTTGCTAGCAATTGGGTTTCATCCGAAAATATCGACGTTCTGCCATGTTCAACTCAGTCACTGGATCCCAATCTCATTAAAAACTTATAGGGGAACTTATATGTTCGCGGACATCGATGTTTTTCGATGCTAAAAAAACATCGATGAAACATCGATGTTTTCAAAATATATGAACATATTTTTTGCTGTTAAATACATACATATGTTTAAATTAAATTAACTGAAATAAAAGGTTTTATGGTTCATTTTATAACAAAAAACAAAATCTTTATTCGTTAAAGCAAAACAAATTCATTGAGATCGAAAAAAAAACCATAACCTATTCTAAGGCTTAAGGGAACATTTTTTCGTTTTTATTGATAAACATTAGTCTATCCACCACATCAGGTTTCAGTCTGGTGCGACGATCCCATATGATCTGTCCAGCCTTGCTGAAAGACCTCTCGGACTCACACGATGTTGCCGGTATGCATAGGTACTTGCAGCCTACCTCCCTTAAGGACCTCGCAGTTGTCTGAACTCACCTAGAAAAAACATTTATGTATACAAAATATTATAATAAATTGTATATGGTTTACCTTTAAAACTTTAGAGGATCACAATCCTTAGGCTCATTTGGGTTCACTAGGTACTGGCCTAGCAGGATCTCAGCGTCTGCTCTGGTAGAATTTTTGTTGGCCTTTAATTTAGTATCCAACGAGAAAGAACGTACGGAGTCGCTTCGAACGCGACTCTACTTTTATACCCGTACTCAGTGATTTATGTGGAATTTTTAAAATGTTTTATCAGTTTTACATTTTACATTTTTGCTACATCTGTCATCGACATCTACATCATCTACATCAGTTCTCACAAAAACACACGTACACTGCACGAGGCAGCATGTTTGAGCGTGAGTGTGTGTGTTTGAGAGAATCTGCTGCGACAATCAACCCCAATAAATGACTTACGCAGCAAACGGGCGAGGGGAAACACTGAACGGCGCGGGGTATTCCCGCTGCTGAAAATTCATTTGATCATTGTGGCTACAAAAATGATCCGATCTGAACCAAATTCGAAAATCAGGTAGATATGATCATTTCCTATGATACTGCATTTTTTCTATCTTCAAAATTGTGGATTTTCGTCTTTGGGGCGCGGAAGTGGGCGGGGCGAAATTTTGAAATACACTTGTTCAGGTTTGGTATCAAGTTTGGTTGCTCTAGCTCTTATAGTCTCTGAGATCCAGGCTACACAAAAATACAAAAAACCAAATCGACTCGATTTTGTGTGAGTGCGAAAGGGAGGGAGCGAAGTTTTTTCGTATATTTTCCTCTATTGTGGCTATATTAATGATCTGAAAAACGAGTCGATTTTGTTTTTGTATTAATGAGCGCCTCGATCTCAGATACTATAAGAGCTAGAAACACCAAACTTTCTGTTTAGACTTCTGTGATATCGCTTCAGTACAAGTTTATTTCAAAATTTTGCCACGCCCACTCCCGCCCCCCCAAAAGACGAAAATCAACAATTTTGAAGATAGAAAAAAACGATAAAATGCAATATCGTAGAGAATGACCATATCATTTGTGGTAAAAGTGGATGTCTGTAACACACAGAAGGAATCATTTCCGACCCTTTGTATAAAGTATGTATATATATTCTTGATCAGCCATTACGATTTTGAAACAATTCACACGAATTTAAATTTTTCGGGCTCCGGCTTTCGTATTTTTATTCCCGTACTCGAAGAGTAAAAGGGTATATTGTATTTGTGGTAAAAATGGATGTGTGTAACATAGAGAAGGAATCATTTCCGACCCTATAAAGTATATATATTCTTGATCATGTCTGTCTGTGTGTCTGTCTGTCGGTTTTTTTTGTCGCCCATTGCCCGGAGGCTAAAAGATCTGGAGCCACCAGATTAATGTGATATCTCACTCGTAGAAAAGTGTTTCAAAATTTTCTACCGCCCACTTTCGCACCAACAAAGGGCGCACATCTGTGGCGTCCACAATTTTGAAGATAGCAGAAAACGAAAAATGTATAAAAAAGAAAATCCATTTGTAATCCTTCTATTCAAAGAGCATATTAAATTTATATTAATGTACGTGTGTAAATTATTACCTCTTGAAGAGTACACAGAAATATACATTACCTGCTTTCTTGAGTTTCCTACAGTTGGATGAGAAAGCGCCAAATTATCTTTATTGTTGAACTTCGATCTAACGTCAATAAAAAGTTGAGCTGCTCTCTTATTTAAGACTCGTTCCTCAAATTGTTCATCTGTTTCATTCTCCATTTGTTATTCACTATGGTTCTGTGAATAAAAACAAAAGTGTATGTGAATGATTTTGATTCTAATATAAAACGAGAAAGAACGTATAGAGTCGCTGTGAACGCGACTCTACTTTTATACCCGTACTCAGTTAGTACACATGTGATTTATGTGGAATTTTCAAATGTTTTATCAGGTTTTGAATTTTACATTTAACATTTGCTTGCTGCATCTGTCATCTACATCTACATCAGTTCTCACAACAACAAACGTACACTGCACGAGGCAGAGTCTGTGAGCGCGAGTGTGCGTGTGAGAGAATCCTTAGCGACAATCATCCCCATAAATGATTTACGCTGCATACGGTCGAGGGGAAACACTGAACGGGCGCGGGGGTATTCCCGCTGCTGAAAATTCATTTTGATCATTGTGGCTGCAATAATGATCCGATCTGAACCAAATTCGGGGAATCTGGTAGATATGGTAATTTTCTACCATACTGCATTTTTGTTTTTTCAATCTTCAAAATTGTGGATTTTCGTCTTTTTGAGTGGGCGGAAGGGGGCGGGTCGAAATTTTGAAATACGCTACTTGTTCAGGTTTGGTATCACAGGAGTCTTGGCAAAAGTTTGGTTGCTCTAGCTTTTATAGTCTCTGAGATCCAGGCGTTCATTTGTACGAAAAACCAAATCGACTCGATTTTGTGTGAGTGCGAAAGAGAGGGAGCGAAGTTTTTTTTTGTATGTTTTTTCTCTATTGTGGCTATATTAATGATCCGATCCGTTTTCAGATTTGGGCCCCTGATAGATATGGTCTTTCTCTATGATTCTGCATTTTTAGTTTTTGTTATATTCAAAATTGTGGACGCATACAGATGTGCGCCTGCTTTTGTGGGGCGGAAGTGGGCGGGGCGAAATTTGTAAACTTTTTTTAGGGTGAGAGAACACTTCATTCTGAAAACAAATTTGGATGCTCTATCTCTTATAGCCTCCGAGCAATGGGCGTCAAACAAGACGGTGTAACGAACCGTTTCTCTCCGGTCTGATCAGCAGGGCTGGCTCAGCATCCGACGAGCTCGTTGCAACGAAATTTATTTGTTGCCTCGCAGACAACAAGAAAACGCACAGATTGTTTTGGGGAAAATTATAATTGTTCTTTATTGGTATCTTACGCTAACGGATCTTACGCGCTAATCTTATAAGTAGCTACCTGCTGGGCCTCCGCTGGCCTTCCGCTGGCTTCGCGCTACCACCGCTTGGCTCCTTGGCTTGGCGTGGCTTCCGCGTACTACGGCTGGGGGCTCTGACGTGACAACCGCCTCGTCCGCCACCCCACGCTCCGCACACTCTGGCTCACCCTTCGCTGTTACTCACCCTAAGCGGTGAGTAGTATCCTGTGTGCCACTCGTCTTTATATTTCAGCTCCTTGCTGAAATGCTCTTGATTGCTCCACTCGCATCGCACGATCACTCACAGCGTTTCACGTCACTCCGTTAGATTCGCGCACTTATCCGCTTAGCTTCTCGGCGTAATGTCCCGCGCCGCTGTCGCCGTCTTCCTTTATACCCTCAGGCGACGCCGGCGCCCGTGTCGCTGCCTAGCAACAACGGGACAACCACGCGTTCCGTCGGTACTTTTCCATCGCGCCTCCGCGGGTTTCCATCGCTTTCTTAACGGGACCAAGCCGGTGGCGTGATCTCATGTCCATATTTGGACATGCGCTGGACCGCTGCCGGCCCCGATCCCGCCGTCTCCTGAGCGGCGTGAGCGCCGCTCCTTGTGCGCTCCTCCATTCCCGGCCTCGGCGCCAGGCGTGCTCTCACGGCCACCATTGGCCATGGGCTGGGCTACCGCCGCGCGTCCCGCCGACCCCTCTTCGTTTGGTCGGCTCTCTGGCCCGGCCGAATTCGCCGTGCTCTCTCCGGCTTAACCCTCTATCGGCCCTGTGAGGAAATTCAATTCCTCACACTTTATTCTCTTTACTAGAGGACCACTCCCTCGCGTCCTCTTCCCGCCACCCACCGAACTGACCGCATTCAAATTCGGTCCACCTGCCGCCAGATTTGAATGTTGCGCGCGAGCGCCAACCTGTGCGTTCCGATCGCTCGCTCATCTGTCGATCGGTTCGCCGGCGCCGAACTGGCTCGCTTCCCAGTTGATCGGTTCACTCCCGCCGAACTGTTTCGCTCACCCGTCAATCGGTTCTCCCAACCATCGATAGTCTCCGCCGATATATTCTCGGCACTACTTTGCGCATTACGTGCACGATAGGTGCAACAATGCGCAAAACAGGTAGGGCCTCCCGGATCGGGCTGCCAGACCTACCAACTCACGCTTCTTCCGGTTTCGTTACTTGTAGTACCCACGCCGGTCGTGTTTTTTTCCCCCTTTTGCTTGCCTTTTTTTTTCATATTTTTATTTCATTTTAACATTCATTTCTTCTTCTTGAGCACCTATGCCTCCACCCACACCTCCACGCTGCTGGCGGACGCCGCTACCCGGTAGCGCACCCCCTGCATCCGGACCAGTCGCTTAACATGCCGGCCGATGCGGCGGGTGCTCTCCACCGCCCGGACGACCGCTTCTGGCCAGTCCGGCCTCGCCACCGAACGCCAGCGCGTCCCAGCCGGCTCCTCCTCACCTACCGACTGCTGCCTCTGCAGCTGTGGCCACCTCACCTCGGCCCGCGGCTCAGGGCATGAGGCCTGGCGCAGCAGGCCCAGCCTCTCCACCTTCGCCGCCGGCGTGGGCCATATCCACTGCCCCGCTCCAGCTCCTCCGCCGCCGCGTCCATCGCCGTTGCCGCCGCCTCCTGTGCCATCATCGCCGCGGCCGCCGCCTCCTGTGCCGTCTCCACCGCCACCGTCGTTGCCTCCGGCTCCGTGGCCGCCGTCTCCTGTGCCATCATCGCCGTGGCCGCCGCCTCCGGTGCCGTCTCCGTGGCCGTCGTCGCGCTTGTCGTCGTCGTCGCCTCCGGCTCCTGCGTCGGCTCCGTCGCCGTCTCCCTGGCTCCCGCTCGCCTTTGCCTTGGTGGCTCCTCCTCCCACACCTTGGCCTCCTCTTCCGTGTCCGGGGCCGGACCCGATGCCCACGTGATGTGGATGGTCTGGTGGTGCCACACCAGACCATCCCGGACCGCCGTGTGCACACTCTGGGACACGAACGGCCCGCACACCGCGCTCTCTGGACCGCTCCACTGCGGCCGTTGCTCCGGTCGGGGGTGATGTTGTGGCTCCTCCTGCTGCCTTGGATGTCCCTCCTGTTGTGGCTCCTGCTGCTGCGGGCTCTGCCACTGCGGCCTCTGCAGCTGCCGGCTCTGCCACTGCGGCCTCTGCAGCTGCGGGCTCTGCTGCTTCGGCCTCTGCTGCTGCTCTCTCCGCTGCTGCGAGCTTGGCTGCTGCGGGCTGCTCTGCTGCTGCTGGGGCTCGCACAGCCCCTGGCGCACCCTCAAGAACTTCGGGGCCGGCGGTGCCTCCTCCTCGCTCCCCTCCTGCTCCTCGGGCTTCCTTCGGGCCTTCTCCTCCTCCTCGACCGCCCGCTGGCGATAAAAATACCGCAGCTTCGCGCCTTACTGCCCTTTCTATCAAGGCGTCCCGCCGCGCCTTCTCCCTTGCCGCCTTCCGGGCCTCCTCGTCGCACCTCCTGCTCGTCACGCCGCCGCCGCTCCGCCTCTCGTCGCGCCTCCTCCTCCTCGTCTCACCGGTCACGCTGTTGCTGCGTTCGCCGCTGCCACAGTCCCTCGCCCTGTGGTTCCGCTTCCTTCACTGCC
Source organism: Drosophila bifasciata (assembly GCA_009664405.1). NCBI lineage: Eukaryota > Metazoa > Arthropoda > Insecta > Diptera > Drosophilidae > Drosophila > Drosophila bifasciata. Next base: position 27,078,460 of record CM019044.1, read on the forward strand.
GCGGGCGCCATCGTCGGCATCGGCGTCGGCCTCTCGACCGGCGTCTCCCTCGGCCGTTCCTGCGGCGTCGACTGCCTCCGTGGCTGCGGTCGGAGTGCTGCCTCCCTTCTGTTGTGTCGACTGCGCTGCTCCGCCGCGAGCCGGTCCTCCTCGCTTGTCTGCATCAGGATCAGCTCCCGCATCTCGGGATCCGGCTCCACGGCCACGAACAAAACGTCGCTGTCCTCGCTTGCGTCGTCGGACACCTCGGGATCCCGCCGGCTCCGCGGCGACGCCCACGAGGACACCTCGCTTCCCCGACTGCTTGGCAAAGGCGACGCCATCAGTTCCAACTCGGGGGACTCACTCCGCCGAGTCCACCGCTCGCCACGCGAGCTCCCGCCGTCGCTGGCGGTGGTCCTCGGCCTGAGCTGCCCCCACGCAGTTGGCCTGCTCCTCCAAATACCTCTGCAGCAAATTCTGAGGTGCCATTTTTAAGTGAGGTTTTTTTTTTTTTTTTTGCTCCGTTTGATTTTGAGATTTCTCGACTTTGCCGTTGGGACGATCACGTGAGAATGATCGCCCGCTCAAACCTCTGCTGCTGCCATACCCATGCCGCCTTTCCCACCGTTCCCTCGTCGCCGGTACCTTCGCTTTTTCCTCCGGTGGCTCTCGCGGGATTCCGTTGGTTTTGGGCCTCCAGCTCTTTGCCGCGTTAACCCTCCTAGGGATATCGGAATAGAACCCTTCCGGGTTTTTCGGCCTTCCTCATATATTTTATAAAATAAATTTTATTTTATTTATTTATTTTTTTGTTTTATATCCTCGGCCATAAATAAACGCGTTTTTTTTTTTATTTATTTATTTATTTATTTTTTATAGTCTGGCTATAAACAAATTTTATTCTATTTATTTATATATTTTTTGTTTATATATATAGCCTCGGCCCTCGGCGTCCACCCGCCTTCACCCCTCTGGTCAATATTTCATATTTCTTGCTTTTCAGATCATCCTGCGTCCTTGCCCGCGGTGCCACCTCGCCATGTGTGCCCGCGACTAACAGGTCCTCCAACCTTTCGGACCCGAGGGTCGTCCGACTCCTCGCCCGTCAGTAGCGCACGGTAGGGCCGTCTGCCCGGCCGAACCCGACGGTCGTAGGTGACTCCGGAATTTGGGCCCTAGGACCAGGACATCTCCTCTCGTATTATCCCGCTGCCGGAGCCCGAGGGTTGGTAGCCGACGCCTACGTGACCAGGTACGTTTTCTTTCTTCCCGCTCGAACTATTTTTATATCCCATATAATCCTCCTCTCTTCCTCAGATGACGACCTTCGAGGGATCACGCCGCTCTCCAGTTTATTATTATTAAATTTTTGATTATGTCCGTTTTCTTTTATTTGAGCCGTAAGCTTCTAGATATGTATATCTATATATATATCATGTACCATTATATATTTATATTTGTAACTTTGCCTGATCTTTTTCCTTTAACACAATAAATCGAATTTATGTAAATTTGCTACTGTTTTTCCCGCCGGCTCCGGCCCTTGATGGCGTCCTGCGTGACCCCAATTTGGAGCCGGCGCTCATGCCCACATTCTGTAATATATCTTACTGATTCCCTTCGGAATCCTCATTGTGATCTTCGTCTTCGCGACGAAAAAATGGCTTTCCTGCTCTTCTCCGGCATGGGTGTAGTTGTCCGTCCTCTTTTCACCGACAGCCATCACTTAGACACCTCCTCTGTTTAGGCTTCAGATCACCGATGTGTTCCGTCCGTGTATGCTTATCGCTGTCTCTCCTCAGCTTGCATATCACCGGTGACACGAAGTCGATGATCTGGTACGGTCCCGGAATACCTTGGTGCCAATTTTGCCGCGAATCCTTCGGCCGCGTTAGATAGATGGTGCTGCTTGGCCCAAACTACCTCGCCAATATTCGGCGCCCAGGGTCTCCTTCGCAAGTTGTAATATCTTGCTTGATCCTGGGCCGCCCTTTCTAAATTTCTCCTTACCAGCTGAAACAGCTCTCGCAGTTTGTTTGCGTTTTCGTCGGGGGTGGTTGGCTCTTGACCCGTGCCGAGCGTTTCCTCGTCATACAAAGCCTTCGGCAGTCTGGGCTCCCTTCCTTGGACTATAAACGCCGGGGCGTATCCGTCGATCCTGTGACCCCTGAGTTTACTTCCAGCATCAATTCCGGCCACTTCTCGTCCCAGCATCTCTGGTCTCCTTCGGTGAACTGCGCCATCATTGTTTTTACCGTCCGATTCGCGCGCTCCGTCGGGTTTTCCTGCGGCGTGTATGGAGCCGTGAACTGATGCCGCACTCCCATCTGCTCAAGAAACCTCTTAAACGCCCGGCTCGTGAATTGCACCCCGTTGTCGGTGATCATCACCTTGGGTACTCCGGAAACGGGCTAAAATGCGTTCCCTGAACGCCTTTATTAGTGCCTCCGTGGTGGCCTTTCTAAGTGGCACCAATTCGGTCCACTTCGAGAAGCGATCCATCAACATAAGCAGCATGGCGTTCCCATGCTTTGACCGAGGCAGTGGTCCGACGAAATCCGCTCACACTGTTGCCCATGGTTCTTCCGGTACCTGGGTGAGCATCATTCCGGCCGCCTGTAGCTGACTAGGCTTGAACCGGAGGCACGTCTCACACTTTCGGACGTATGCCCTTACATCCCGGTGCATTCCTGGCCAATAGTATCGGGCGGCTATCCTTGTCATAGTCTTCCTGCCGCCTGCGTGACCCACCTCCGGCGAGTCATGATTCTCCTTCATGACTCGTTCGCGAAGGTGTTTTGGGCACGCACAGGTTCCACGCCGCTACCTCTTAGTCGCCAGCTCTGTGCGGTATATGCCGGTACACCCCGCCACTTTTCCTCCACGTAATCCGGGAATTTTTCCGGTTCCCTCCTCATTTTCTCTTTTAATTTTAATATCCATCCGCACGGCCCTCCTGGACCCGCGGCGATATTCTCCTCTCCATCCACTCGCAAACACCGCTCCTCCATGGGCTGGCGAGATAGCGCATCGGCTCGATGTTGAGCTGCCCTTTCCTGTACGCTATCTCGAAGTCGTACTGCTGCAACTCAATGCCCATCTGGCGATTCTTCCTGTCGGGCTTTCGATACTGTTCAACCACTTCAATGCCATGTGGTCGGTGACAACCTTGAAGTGGTATCCCTCCAGGTATGGCTTGAGCTTCCTCACGGCCCACACCCACACTATGGCCAAACATTCCTTCTCCGTGGCTGAATAATTCCTCTCCGCCCCGTTCAAGGTTCGGCCCCACATTGGGCGCCAGTTGTAACGAACCGTTTCTCTCCGGTCTGATCAAGGTTCGGCTGGCGTAGGAAATTACACTTTCTCCTTTCTCCGTCTCTTGCGTAAGGATTGCCCCCAAACCATAGTCACTGGCATCCGTCTGCAGCACGAATTTCTTTGAGAAATCGGGGCACGCCAGCACGGGGTCCGCCACCAGCCTACTTTTCACGGCCTCAAATGCCTGCTGCTGCTCGGGCGCCCACTCCCACTTCGCTGAGTGGTCGCACCATCGTGGCAAACCCCGGCACGAAACGCCTGTACCATGAGGCAACGCCCAAATACTGGCGTAGTTTTTTCACGTTTGCGGGTGGCTTAAGTTCCGCAATTGCGGCCACCTATTCTGGGTCGGTGCATATCCTTCTCCTGTCACCAAATGACCCAGATACCGCAACTTCCTTCGAAAGAATTGGCACTTCTCCACGTTCAGTCTCAAATTGGCCCGCTTTGGAAACGCCTGAATACCTCCTTTAGGTTCCGTTGATGCACCGATGATGTCATCCTGATAAGCGAAGGCATGCGGCATCATTTCTGTCCCGATCACCTGGTCCAACGCCCTTTGAAACGTAGCCGAGGCTGAGTGTAGGCCAAACGGCATCACCTTCCACTGGAATAGACCCTTGCCCGGAACCGTGAATGCCGTGAATTTCCGGCTGTCTGTTTCCAGCGGGATCTGCCAGTACCCATCCTTCAGGTCCAAGCTGCTGATGAAACGCGCTTCTCTCAGCTGGTCCAGAATGTAGTCGATTCGCGGCATGGGGTATGCGTCCTTGATTGACTTCGAGTTAATTTGCCGAAAGTCAACGCACAACCTCCACTGCCCGGTCTTCTTTTAACCATCACGATGGTGGAGTTGTACGGGCTCTTCGAGGGGCTCGATACACCCCATCTCCAGTAGCTCATCCACCTTCTGATGGATCTCAGCCTGCATCTTCGGGTTTTTCGGGTAGTATCGCTGTTTAATCGGTACAGCATCACTCATCGTGATTGTATGCACCGCCACATGCGACACTCCTTTAACATTTTAAATTCTTCTAATTCTTTGGCCAAGAATTCCTTGACTGACGCTTCCCCAGACCAACCACCACCCACGCCTTCTTCCGGAATGCCAGCCGCAGGCGAGTCTCACTCCTCACTTCTCACTCCTCTGTGGTCTCCAGGATTGCCACCGATAGCCTTTCCTCCAACCGCCCATTTCGCCGACCTTTCGCGGGGATCACGACCCTGTGCCCCGCACAGGTCACCTCTGCTCCGACTGCGGTGATGAAGTTCCATCCAGGACCAGCGCATCGATGACTCCGGGTAAGACGAGAAGAGTCATCGGCACTTTTCGGTGTCCGAAGGCCAGCTCCACTTCGAGTTGGGTGGTTATGGCCTGACTGCGTCCGTCAGCCAGCCGTACCTGTTTCCGGACTTCTCTCATTTGGCCCTCCGCACGATGCTGCAATGCCAGCTCGGAGCTGACAAAGCTACTTGTGGCCCCTGTGTCGACCGTGGCCTTCCATTCTTTTCCCGCGATCACCACCACGGCCGACAACTGGTCCTCCTCCGCGGTGAGTCGACCGATTAGTTTTCGGGCCTCATCTCCTGCGACCCCGGCACGGCCCTCCTCGGCGTGGGTCGCGGGGCGTTCCCGCTTTTCGGCAGCACTGCCATGTGGCCACGCCAACCTTTCCGCACATCCAGCAGAAAGTTATTTGTCGCCTTTGGCATGCCTGCGCCCAGTGCTCGTCGCTCCCCACACCGACGACACGCTTGGGAGGATTCTTCACGAATCCCCTTCCACATTGGAATGCGTCTGGCCGTCGGCCATTGGCTTTTGACGAGTTACTGTCCTGCCAAACGCCGCGGTTCGGCTCATCCAGGCAGCGCCGACACACCTCTGCCACAGTCGTTTTCGTGAATGGGTTGGATGCCCTCGCTTGTCCCACAGGACTTTCCCTCTGGAATTCCGCGCGATCCTTTTCCAGGGCCTCGAATTCATCGGCCAGCGCCATCATATGGTCCAGGTCTCTGCATTTGTGTGGCCTGATGAAAAATCCGCAAATCCGGCATGCTGTTGTCGCGGATGAGTTCCAGCTGCTCCTCTGGCGTGCATTTGAGGGGTCGCATGAGGGTCTGCATTTCCACCATGTAGTCCTTGAACGGCTCTCCCCACTTCTGCTTCCTGTGGCGTACTTCCTGCAGCAGCTTTTTTCGAAATAGCCCCGGGGCCAAAAGTTGGCCTGAAAGCTGGCCGCGAAGGCATTCCATGTCTGCCTTCGTTTCTGCGTTTCACGTCACTCGGTTAGATTCGCGCACTTATCCGCTTACTGCTCCTCGGCGTAATGTCCCGCGCCACTGTCGCCGGGCTTCCTTTATACCCTCAGGCGACGCCGGCGCCCGTGTCGCTGCCTCAGCAACAACGGGACAACCACGCGTTCCGTCGGTACTTTTCCATCGCGCCTCCGCGGGTTTCCATCGCTTTCTTAACGGGACCAAGCCGGTGGCGTGATCTCATGTCCATATTTGGACATGCGCTGGACCGCTGCCGGCCCGATCCCGCCGTCTCCTGAGACAGACAGACGGACAGACAGACGGACGGACATATTTACTTTATGAGGTCGGAAACGCCTCCTTCTGTGTGTTACACACATCCACTTTTACCACAAATACAATATACCCTTTTAGCTCTCGAGTACGGGTATAATAAATAATAATGAAGTGAGACAAACCTGACCCACAGACGGGGGAAGTCGTAGTTATTGCAATCTGTTGATATATCGCAGGGCTTTTGAAAGCAGGTTTTCATCAGCAGTGGGTTCTGTTTCGGCTTCATTAATTAGCGAGCTTATTTGTTCGGTTGGAAGATTCGGAATTTGGTCAATTTCTTCCATACTAGGGTGCTGTGGAGTCATATCTCCATGATCCAAGCCAGCTGGTGTCGAGTCCCCGTGGTTAAAATCGTCCCCCATGTCATGGCTTGTGTTTCTTGGGGTTAATGGCAACTCATTAATTGATGAGAATGGTACAATATCATTCAGAGATAATAATGCTGGGCTTCTCATATTATCAAACAGTGTTGATTCACTTTTGACCTGCATGGCTTTCTTGCTCTTTTGTGGCGATGTCTAGCGACACAGCAGATATTCCCAACAGTTTTTCGTGCTCTCTCATAGCTTCGGGCGCCTCTAAGCTTTGTATTAGTGTATCTGCAATATGGTCAAATGATTGAAGTGTAGAAAACTCATTCTTTCTCTTTTCGCACTTTTTTTTATTTATAATTATCAGTGATGTATCGTTGTCATGAGCATAAAACTCCAATGCTAGGATTTCCATGGGCGCTACACTTGTGAAATCTTCTAACGACGTAGAATGTGACAATAATTGCCGGTTGTAATTATTCAAAAGAGCGCGGGCAGGAATGGATCTTGATGGTAACGAAAAGAGCTTCTCAACACCTCCAGTTTCCTTCCAATACATAAGTCTAAAACGAGAAAGAAAGTACGGAGTCGCTTTTGAACGCGACTCTACTTTTATACCCGTACTCAGTCAGTACACATGTGATTTATGTGGAATTTTAAAATGTTTTATCAGTTTTTACATTTTACATTTTTCAGTTTTTACATTTAACATTTTTTTGCTACATCTGTCATCTACATCTACATCACTTCTCACAACAACACACGGACATTGCACGAGGCAGAGCGTTAGTGTGAGTGTGAGAATATCATCCCCATAAATGACTTACGCTGCAATCGGGCGAGGGGAAAACACTGAACGGGCGCGGGGTATTCCCGCTGCTGAAAATTAATTTGATCATTGTGGCTACAATAATAATCCGATCTGAACCAAATTCGGGAATCTTGTAGATATGGTCATTTTTACTGCATTTTTCGTTTTTTCCTATCTTCAAAATTGTAGATTTTCGACTCGATTTTGTGTGAGTGCGAAAGAGAGGGAGCGAAGTTTTTTCGTATATTTTCCTTTATTGTGGCTATATAAATGATCCGATCCGATTCAAATTTGGGCCCCTGATACATATCGGCTGTCTCTATGATTCTGCATTTTTAGTTTTTTGTTTTTTTTCAAAATTGTGGCCGCCACAGATGTGCGCTCTTTGTGGGGGCGGAAGTAAGCGGGGCGAAATTTTGAAACATTTTTCTAGGAGTGAGATATAACATCAGTATGAAAAAAAAATTTGGTTGCTCTATCTCTTATAGCTTTCGAGCAATGGGCGACGAACAAGACGGACAGACGGACGGACAGACAGGGCTATATCGACTCGGCTATTGATGGTGATCAAGAATATATATACTTTATATGGTCGGAAATTACTCCTTCTCTATATTACACACATCCACTTTTACCACAAATACAATATACCCCCTTTTACTCTTCGAGTACGGGTATAAAAAATGAAATTCGTTTGACGCTTTCAATACGAATATAATTTATTTTCATACCTTTTTTTGTAGGAGGAGCAAGATCGAAGGTGGTCAATATATCTGATGTATCGGCCAATTGAGCTTTCCTCTCTTCTCCTGAAATATTTTTTATTTCGTCTATAATAAGTTACCTCTTGCGCTTGGCTTTTGTTACGCCCTTATAAACTGTTGCATCAATGGGTGCCAATGCAAAGGCTTCATCCTCATTTGGAACCAGAGTCAAGTCAGACACGCCTCTTCATTTAAGTTATTATCTTCAAATAATAAAATAGTTTAGAAAGCTTAATATCAATGTTATTTTTTATATTCACACGCACTAACCGCCATTGTCGTCAGCAACTAAGCTCGGAGATGGAAGATTGTTACAGTTATCAATTCCATCATCATCTGATTTATCGGCCACGTTTACTTCAGTGGTTTCGGGGTTTGGTTTGCTCAGCTGGTTGGCTAGGCTCCCCAAATAGGTCATCTTCAAACAGTTCTGGTTCTAAAAAAGATAATGCAGAGAAAGTATATTGATTATGAATTCTTCGACTTTTGACTCATTTGTCACAAATTAACTTAAGCATGGGCACAGCAAGTGATTGTTTGTTGTTTAAGAGCTTTTAAATGCGTTTTTATACCCGTACTCGAAGAGTAAAAGGGGTATATTGTATTTAATGGTAAAAAGTGGATGTGTGTAACAAACAGAAGGAGGCGTTTCCGACCCCATAAAAGTATATATATTCTTGATCAGCATCAATAGCCGAGTCGATATAGCCATGTCTGTCCGTCCGTCTTGTTTTTCACTCATTGCTCGAAGGCTATTAGAGCTAGACCAATCAAATTTTTTTTTCAGACTGATATAATATCCCACTTTTAGAAAAGTGTTTCAAAATTTCGCCCCGCCCACTTCCGCCCCCTCAAAGGGCGCACATCTGTGGCGTCCACAATTTAGAAGATAGCAGAAAACGAAAAATGCAGAATCATAGAGACATCCCATATCTATCAGGGGCTTAAATCTAAATCGGATCGGATCATTAATATAGCCACAATAGAGGAAAATATACGAAAAACTTTGCTCCCTCTCTTTCGCACTCACACAAAATCGAGTCGATTTGGTTTTCTGTATTTTTGTGTAGCCTGGATCTCAGAGACTATAAAAGCTAGAGCAACCAAACTTTTGGCCAAGACTCCTGTGATACCAAACCTGAACAAGTGTATTTCAAAAAATTTCGCCCCGCCCCCAAAAGACGAAAATCCACAATTTTGAAGATAGAAAAAACAAAAATGCAGTATCGTAGAAAATGACCATATCTACCAGATTTGGTTCAGATCGGATCATTATTGTAGCCACAATGATGAAATGAATTTTTCAGAAGCAATTTCCCCCCCTCTCTAGCAACGTAAATCATTTATTGGGGTTGATTGTGGTTGCAGATTCTCTCCACACACACACACTCACGCTCAAACATGCTGCCTCGTGCAGTGTACGTGTGTGTTGTTGTGAGAACTGATGTGGATTATGTAGATGTAGATGTCGATTACAGATGTAGCAAAAATGTAAAATGTAAAAACTGTTAAAACATTTGAAAATTCCACATAAATCACTGAGTACGGGTATAAAAGTAGAGTCGCGTTCGGAGCGACTCCGTGCGTTCTTTCTCGTTAAAACTATTTCATTGTACTAGTATTTTTATGAATACTTACAAATAAGGGCGCTAGTCGCAAAAAATGTAATAATTATTAAACATTTGAAATACAATACAATAAACCCATGAATAAAACCACTACAGTAATAGTTGAACTTATGAACTAACATTAACTGGCATTATATAAAATAATTTAAAATCTATATGTCTCACTCTCGCCCTCTCTTCGTCAATCCTTACTATTTAAAAGTTTAATGAATTGATTCGATTTATACAGTGCGTAGATGTTCCTTCAGTGCGATTTTTAATTGCTTACCACCGCTGATGGCTCTAAGGCGTGGGGATTTTTCGTGTATATAATTTTCTGCAGAATCATTTATACACTGTGGATTGTCCAGGATTTAAGTAGCATATCAAATATCTTAACCAATACGTCAAATACGGTCAGTCCTATGTATGGTTAGGTTAGGTTAAGGAGGTAGCGGAGGGGGAGAGACCTCCCCCGCTCACTTGGTCCAGTTAGTGGACCATTGTGATGCCGCATGGGCGCGAGCCCCTTCTCCTGGCCACAAACCATGGTGAGCAACTTAGTGCCGAGCTAAGGGCAGTCCCATCCGGTGGCTTGGATGTATTTGGACAGAGTCCCCGGTTTGGTTTCGGTCGAAATATCTGTAGGGGAAAGGGGCCCCGAGGAACCGTAGTCTTCGGTTTCCCAGGGCCGGGCAGAGACAGAAGAAGTGGTGAACCGACTCCTCCTCCTCCTCGTCCCTACAACTTCTGCAGAAGTCGTTGTGAGGGATCAACAGTCGTGCAGCATGTGTGCCAATCTTCCAGTGCCCCGTGATGGCTCGGGTGACGGCGGAGCAATGTGCTCTGCTGAGTCTATAAAGCTCTACCGAGCGCTTTTTCGAACGATTTGGCCAAATCGCTCTTGAAGTTCTGCATGTGATGGTCAGCTGCCATCGCCTGTCAGCAATTTGCTCGAATGTCTCGTGCGTTAATAGCCTGCACGGCATCGCCACTTGCTCCCTCTCCGGAAGGAGAGGTACAGTAGAATGCCCGCTTAGCTAGCTCGTCGGCGGCATCGTTCCCGACAATGTCCCTATGTCCAGGGACCCATATTAGGGAGAGATCTAGCTGCTCTGCGGTCTCATTTAGAGACCTGCGACAGTCGTTTACGGTCGTTGAGTTCGACGAAATAGAGCCAAGAGCCTTTAGGGCCGCTTGGCTGTCGAGAAGACGCACACTGAGCGTCCGTCTAAAGAAAGTTTGGAGACGGTGGAAATGGCCTCCTTTATGGCTAAGACCTATGCCTGGAACACGCTGCAGTAGTCCGGAAGTCTGAAGCAGAGACTGATGTTGAGCTCGTCGCAGAAGACGCCCCCTCCCACGCGGCCGTCTAATTTTGAGCCATCAGTGTAGAAGTGGATCGCGTTTGCAGGTCAGGTTCGCCCCTCTCCCAGTCCTCCCTGAGTGGGATGGATACCTGGAAAGGCGTCGAGAGGTAGTCACTTGGGATGCAGTAGTCTGTCCTCTCTGGAAGTTGCGGGAGTTTTTATTAGGCTTCCCGAGTGGCCGACCGTGGTGGTTTTCCACAGGTTGAATTCCCTCATTCTAAGGGCGGAGAGTGTTGCAACCTTTTTCCCCATAAGTTCTACAGGTAGAAGGTACAACATGGTATCGAGGGCTTCACTTGGGGTAGTGCGAAGTCCGCCCGTTATGCATAGCTCTGCCATGCGTTGGACTCTTGTGAGTTTGTCAAGACAAGTTTTCTTGTCCAGGGCTGGCCACCAGACCACTACCCCGTAGATCAAGATTGGTCGAATGATGGCGGTGTATAGCCATCGGACGGGGTCATGCCCCACTTTTAGACCGATGGTTTTCTGCAGGTGTAGAGGGCTACTGTGGCCTTCTTCACCCTGTCCTCTATGCTCAGCTTCCAGTCGAGCTTCCTATCGAGGATAAGGCCAAGGTATTTGGCCTGGTTGCTGAAAACTAGCGGCTCTCCGCATAGTTTCGGTGGGGTAAGTGTCGGAATCTTGTATTTCCTGGTGAATAGTACAAGTTCCGTCTTAGATGGGTTAGCACTTAGCCCACATTTGGCCGCCCATTCTGACAGTTTTTGTGATAGTGCTTGTCATGCAATCGCATAGGCTCTGTGGAAACTTCCCAGAGAATGCTATAGCGACGTCATCCGCATACGCCACCACGCGCCATCCGCCACCCTCTATCTCCCGCAGCAGTACATTCACTGCTACGTTCCAAAGGAGGGGCGAGAGGACTCCGCCCTGCGGGGTGCCTCTGTTGACAAACCTGATAGATGTTGACGTCCCCAGTGATGCCTCAACGGTCCTGCATTGCAGCATCTGATCGATGAGACTCACCGTCCGGGAGTCAACCCCCAGGTCATCAATGCTCCCGTGATGGCGGACGGGATGATGTTATTGAAAGCCCCTTCAATGTCAAGGAAGGCTACCAGGGTATACTCCTTGCAGCTGAGGGACGATTCGATGATCGATGTGATCGCGTGTAGGGCCGTTTCGGTGGATCTTCCCCTCCGATAGGCATCTGAGAGTCAGAGATTTGATTCGGCGATATGGTCGCCCTGAGATGCAGACTTAAAAGCCGTTCCATCGCCTTCAGGAGGAAGGGACGACAGGCTTATTGGTCTGAAATCTTTGGGGGCAGTGTGCGAGGGCTTGCCTGCCTTGGGTATGAAGACAACTTTGGCTCGCAGCCATGTCTTCGGGATTTGTCCGTGGGAGAAAATCCCCCTCGTAAATCTTTTGAGCCAATTTATGGCTCTTTGTCCGGCTTGGATCAGCTGGGCAGGGATGATGCCATCTGCTCCCGCGGATTTGTAGGGCTTGAAGCTTTTTATTGCTTAGGATATATTCTCCTGACTTAGCAGGTTCAGAATTAAGCCTGGGACGTTAGAGTGATGCGCTCCGTAGGTTGGTCTGTTTACAGCGCATCCTGGAAAATGTGTGTACTAAGAAGGAGGCTTAGCGACTCGGAACTGAATGTCGTCAGGATTGGTCGGCCTTCCTCAACTACCCCAAGGTTGGGGTTTGATTTCGAGAGTACTTTGCGTAAGAGCGAGGCTTCGGAGTTACTCTCGATTTCGGCGCAGAACTGACGCCACGACGCGCGTTTGGCTTTCCTGAGTTCTTTATTATAGGTTGACAGACTTGCCTTGTATTCGGTCAGTTATGTTCAACGTTAAGAGCTTTCGCTTTGTTAAAAAGTCTCCGTGAGGATCGCCGGAGCTCTCCCAGCGTCGGGAGTCCACCATGCCGGTTTCTTCCGACCTCTGGTTTTTCCGGGTGGGCAGGCTTTGTCAAGCGCTGCGATACAGGCGTCGGTAAAAAGATTTACCAGACGAGTCGTGGTCTCCTGAGATATCCTCCCTAGGTGGTGTCTCAGGGAGAGTTTGGCTAAAAAGGTCCACATAGCGAGTCCAGTTAGTCCTCCGGAGGTTACGGAACTGGGCTGGTCTCGGTAGAATGAACGTAAAGACAGTTTCTACGTACCAGTGGTCGAGAAGGAGTGTTCTTCAAGGACCCTCCAGGATACGATGTTATCCTGCAGCGTATGAGAGGCAAGCGTAAGGTCCAGGACCTCCTTGCGATTCTTAATAATGAAGGTGGGATCATCCCCACGGTTTTAAGATGACCATCTGTGTGGTCAGTAAATAGTTAAAAAGGAACTCACCCGTTCGTTTGTGTCGGTGCCACTGACTGTGGTGAGCGTTGGCGTCGCATCCTACTAAAAGGCCGATGTCCTTGGCCTCGCGGAGACCCTGTTTCCAAGGATCCTGGGTTCCTGAATGAGGACTATGTCGGCCCCACCCTTGGCTGGTGGAGCAATAAGGCGGCGCATGCTGCCTTACAATGGTGGAGGTTTATCTGCAGGGTGTCAGGTACATTCCTGAGACTCGCCTCCACCACTGTCGTGTCGACGTCGCTCTCCGGGGAGTCGTCGTCCTCCCCGACAACGATGCGTCCGAGACATCTGGCCAGGTCGCTCGCGTCGGACTCGTAGCGATCTGGGATATCGTCTGATATCATAGACGCCACTTCCGACGCCTCGGGTTGGCTCCCGCTTCCAGGACTTCAAGCTCGAGGTCTGGCTGGACCTCGGCTTGCTTTCCTTCGAGTCATTTTGTAGGGGACTATGGTCACCTTACGGTAACCGTAGTCCACCACCCAGACGACTCTCCGGGGCGCTAGCGACTCCTCGTTCAGGACGAGGATAATATGTCGCCTCTGTCCTGCGACCTCCTCGACCTTGGCCACCTTCCAATCGGCTGTAGGAAGGTGGGGGTTGCCGAACCTGCAGAACCTTGAGAATCTTCTCGGGTTCTGCAGGTTTGACCTTCAGCCCCACGCTCGGGCCCTCGGTCTGCTTGGGACGTCTTCCCAGCGTACGGCCTCCAGTTTGGCTCCCGGATAAACTTCCTCGAGCGCCGCCACCGCCTTCATGTAGAGGGGCCGCTGAGCGTGCATCTTGGCAGGCGATGGCTTTCACCATGCCCTGATGCCACCCGGCGTCCTCACATTTGGGCGGGGGTCCACCGTTTCTCGGCCAGTTCCTCCAGGAAGCGGTCCTGGGCTCTGCAAGGTGCCACTTGTCACGGGGACATTGCCATCCTTGGCGCCCCTATCCAGGACGCCAACTAGGGTTTTGCCCCTCGCCACCTCCGCAAAGACCTGTTGGTCAGGTGCGTCTTCACCCGCTTGGCTTGCTGGGCTTGGCCTGGCTGTGTGGCGTTGTCTTCCGCCGAGCGTTGCCGCTTTTTCGGGGGCTTGGCAGCTCTCCTTTCGCATTGTTGGTCCCATGAGTAGGCGGGAAGGGGTTAGTCACCCGAGGCATAACCCGCGTGCCTGCGGCTTCCGCGGGAAGCCTGATTTTAACTGGAGGTCGGCAGGTATCTAGAGTTCGCATAATAACGACCGAGCACACCCTCGGCCATGCATCCATAAGAACATGCTGTTCCGCATAGGATTGGGGTAAATACACTGAGAGTTTTCTTCTCTCCGCCCGACTACCATTAGCCGGACCCGTGGCAGAGACTTGACCGTGCCAGAATCTGTTACCAGCCGCCCTCACGAGGAGAGTATAGTCGCACTTAAACTGGTGTGTACGGTTACGGCAGGTGACGGACCGCCCGTGGTTCCACTGTGTCATAGAACCGGGGCATGGCATCATCGGGTTGGGGCTAGATCCAGCCCCAGACAACCCTGCCCCCGTCCGGAATGTTCAGTGATCGCGGGTCAGACCGTCATCCGTGATGACTAATGACTACGGGCTAATGCTATTTTAATGTAATATGTGTGTCCGAAAGGTGTGTATAGACCTTACCGGTATATTTCATTTAACAATTTAATAGACTACATTGGCACTTACACAGATCTTATACTAGCTGCAAATTTCAACAGTAATATACTGAAAGGCCGTCAGCCACTTGGGTGATACAGGGGGAATCACGGATGACGGTCCGACCCGAGATAACTGTACTCTCTGGACAGGGGCAGGGTTGCCTGGGGCTGGGGCTTGCCCCAACCCGATGCTACCACGCTCCGGTTCTATGACGCAGTGGGATCGCGGACGGTCCGTCACCTGCCGTAACTGTACACACCAGTGGAAGTGCGACTATACCTCTCCTCGTGAGGGCGGCTGGCAACAGGTCCTTGGTACGGTCAGGTCTCTGCCAAGGATGCTGGCTAATGGTAGTCGGGCGGGGGGAAAAAAAACTCTCCGTGTAAATTACCCCAATCCTAGGTGGAACAGCATGCGCTGATGGATGCGTGGCCGAGGGGTGCTCGGTCGTTAGTATGCGAACTCTGGATACCTGCCGACCTCCAGTTTAAATCAGGCTTCCGGGGCACGCGGGCTATGCCTCGGGTGACTTACCCCTTCCCGCCTACTCGTGGGACCAACAATGCCTAAATTACCTAATGTTACAAAAAACCGCAAAGGAATTCGGTACTCCTCTAAAGTACCGGAGGGACAAGACCATCCCTCTACATCAACACCTGGGAAATCAGGTCCAAAGAAGACGAGGAAGGAGACTAAGTCGGTCCACCGTCTTCCAGCAGAATCCGCTGCAAGGAGGGCTCCGATAAGCTAATCGGGTCCATCCCGTCGTGAGCACCGGGGCAAACCGGTCATCGAAGTGGCTGCCAAGCAGGCGAAATCGCGGCTGGTAAGCGCCTCGTGACTAGTGAAACCCCGTTAACCTCGGCAGGCGGCGGGTCTGCAAGACAGGGGGAAGGAAGCCGTCCTACCAGGCCAGGAGTCGCGCAGCCTTTATCCTGGCAAACGAGGATCCGGATTTCATGGCATCGGCAAAGGGGATGGAGCATAGGCTCTGGGCCAGCTCAATCACACCAGACTTCCAGCCAGACTTCCAGCCAAGGCCCCGAACTAGCGGCAACGCTCAGCGGAGCACCACGCTACACAGCCAGGCCAAGCCCAGCAAGCCAAGCGTGCGGAGACACACTTGACCAATAGGTCGTTTAAAAAGGTGGCAAGGGGCAAAACCATAATTTCCGTCCCTGATAAGGGCGCCAAGGATGGTAATGTCCCTCGTGATAAATGGCTCCTGGTGGAGGAAGAGCTCCAGGATCGTTTTCCTGAGGAGCTTGCCGATAAGGACCACCGCCTAATGCACGGTCGCCGGGTAGCATCAGGGCATGATGAAAGCCATCGCCTGCCAAGATGCACGCTCGGCGGCCTTCTACATAAAAAAGCGGTGGCGGAGCTCAGGAAGTCTATCCAGGAGCCAAACTGGAGGCCCTGAGCTGGGAAGATATCCCTAGCAGACCGAGGGCCCGAGCGTGGGTGTCGGTTAAACCTGCAGAACCGAAGAAGATCTTCAATTTTCTGAAGGACCTTCCTGCAGCCGATTGGAAGGTGGCCAAGATGGAGTAGATCACGGGACAGAGACGCCAGATCATCCTCGTCCTGAATGAGGAGTCTCTGGAGCTCTTAGGAGAGTCGGCAAGAGTAGTCGACTATGGCTATCGTGGTGACCATAGTCCTCTACAAAAAACGACTCGAATGACTCGACACGTGAGGTCCCGGAAGCGGGTAGCCAACCCGAGGTGTCGATATTGAACCGCTATGAGTCCGGCACGAGATACGGTCATCTTAAACCGGGGGGATGATACCACCTTTATTATTAAGAACCGCAAGGAGGTCCTGGATATCACGTTTGCCTCTCAACAACATTGCCTCTCAACCTACAGAACAATATTTTATCCTTGAAAACACTCTTTCTCGGACCACAGGTGCATGGACACCGTTTTCTCATTCTCCATACCGAGTCCCGCTACTTACAATAACTTTGATCGAAACGACATCACGGCACGTGTATTCAAGCAAAGAATGCGATCCCTGGTGAACTTCATTAAATTAAACAACGTATCTTCGGAGATACTCGATGCTGGATGTATTCAATCGAATGGCAAAAAAGAAGCCTGCCGCATGCACACATTCTTATTTGGTTAGTGGAAAAAATTCAACCAGACCAAATCGATAATATCATATTTGCCGATATTAGCGATCACGAAGACGATCCACACCTATATGTTGGATTTACAAATATGACTTATAGACCGTGTGGCTCCATCAATCCCAAATCACCTTGCATGATCGACGCTAAACGATATCCACGGAAATTAACGGCGAAGACCGTCACAGCAACGTCATCGGCGTCGATAACCCGATGATATCGAACGGAAAAAAAGAATGGATTTTTGGTCGAAAACAGTTTGATTTTTCCATATTCGCCAAGTATTTTGAAAATGTTCAAGACACATTGCAACGTCGAGTATTGCAATTCAGTAAAATCCAAAAATATACATCTGCAAATATCTCCCGAAATGCAGCGATGCAAGTTGGTCGGAAACTGAATTCATGAACTGTTGTGCATTTTTCAGTGCATCTTGAAAATGGTCAAAGAGTATATTTAATGGCTTTGAATGTTGTTCAAAGTTCTTAGACACTTCAACGACAACATTGGCCAGTTACTTTGCGATCTGCCACGAGCTTTGCTTTACTCGGAGCTGCCACGTTCTTATACTTCGAATGCTTCATCGAAGCATTTTCAAAGACGCAAGCAAGACGATGCGGTTCTTGGTTATCCAGATGTGCGTTCTACTGATGCTCTGGTCGTATGTATACAGTTCATCCAAAAATGCTACTATTTGAGGTTGTTGCTGGTAAATATGGACTGTTAATCTACAGTATTCCCAACATATCTCTGGATCTCCAAGTAAGATACGCACATTATAGTACTTGCTATCATAATTTCGACATGATTTCAATTGAACCCATTTAACCTGTGGCACAAATACAAGGACGATATGTCAGAAGACATTTTACATCAAATTCGTGTCAGTTCAAGAAATCCCGACCTTCAGATGAATGAGGAGATACATAATCTTGATGGAAGACATGTGTTACCACATGTGCGGTAATTTATTAGTCAGGTTAGGAATGAAATCGTGAAATGAATGACCCATTTAATCGAGAATTTGAACGGGAAAGTGAATATGATCACCAGGAATTAGATTTAATAGTTCAATCAAATGTACCGAATGTAAGAGATGAGAGTTGCATTGCTGAACGATACATCTGCTGAAGGTTTCTCTGAGCAATTACTGACTATCGGTAATGGTCGAGTAGCTGTCGACGAATCGAGCGAATTTCAGTAACTTTGTCTCACCAAAAGACGAACTCATCAACAAAGTGTTCCCAAACTTTATTTCTAATCACAAAAATCATGAATGAGTGAGTTGAGTGAGCGAGCAATTTTAGCGGCTAAGAATAAAGATGTAGATGACCTCAACTACATAATTCAAAATATTATCATTGGAACAATGCATTCATTCAAATCTATTGACTGGGTCACAAATGAAGATGAAGCCACCAACTATCCAATTGCATTTTTAAACTCCTTGGATGTGCCTGGCTTACCACCGCACAATTTACGCCTAAAGGTTGGCTCCGTAGTAATCATGCTTCGAAACATAAACCAACCAAAGCTGTGCAACGGTACGCGTTTGGTGGTTAGAAAATTGATGAACAATTTGATTTACGCGACGATACTGACTGAAAGGAAAATTCAAAGGTGAGGAAGTTCTCATTCTGTAATATTCGACGCTCGTGCATTTGACCTTTTGAATTATAAACGGTTAGTGGGATATTACCGCCTAAAACTAGGCCATGAACCAATTTTGGTTTTTGATCGGGGAAACTTTTATAAAGCTTATTGCATTTAACTTTATTAAAAATTGCTTTGGCTGCAATCTGTATAACAGATACTATAATGTAGTAAATGGTTAATATACTTTTGAATTAAATTTTAAACTGGACCGGTTGATATGTTTGTTTCGAGTTTCTACACGAAAGGCAGCAATATGGCGGTTTTGGGTATTCAAACATCCAATACCAACGATTAAATTGCGCGCTATCAAGTTGTCGGTATGTGAACTAGGTGCATCTGGAGAATAGTCAAAGATATTCAAACGGCCTCGAATGTTGTTCAACGTGCTCAAACACCTTCAGCGACAACGTTGACCAGTTTCTTTCCGATCTACCAAAGCTTTACTCGGAGATCTTATCAAAGACGCAAGCAAGGCGGTGCGGTTATACAGATGTGCGTTTTAATACTGCTCTTAGTCGTATGTATACAGTTCATCCAAAGAATGATGAATGCTATCATTTGCGGTTGTTGCTGGTAATTGTGCGTGGGCCAACTTCATTTGAGTCACTACGGACTGTAAATTCTAGGGAGGGTATTCCCGGCATATTGTGCTGCACGTGAAGAACTAAATTTACTAAAAAACGATACCCATTGCGAAACGACAATCGTTGAAGCAACTATCTCTGCATCTCCAAGTCAGGTACGCACATTACTTTCTATCATCATTTCGACATGATTTCAATCGAACCCAGCTAACCTATGGCACAAATACAAGGACGATATGTCAGAAGACATTTTACATCAAATTCGTGTCAGTTTAAGAAATCCCGACCTTCAGATGAATGAGGAGATATATAATCGGGCTTTGATCTTCTTAGCAGACTATATGAATATATACTACTAGCTGACCCGGCGAACTCTGTTCCGCTTTAAAGGCAATAAATAAGCCGATTTGAAAACTTATAAGCAGATTTTGGAATTTATAAATATTTTTTATGTTTAGTATATAGTTTGCTCTTCACCTAAGTACCTTGTGATACACGACATTTTTTGTTTTATCATCAGGCGAAAAAACAAACATCGCAGATGGACTTCCGACCCGTGAACATGCAAAAATTGACTATGGGAAAAACATGGATGTTCTAGATTCAAACCACAAACTTTTAAGGATTGGCCTTGTGATTTTGTTGATGGTCATGGCAAATGCAAGACGGATCGGAAATTAAAAGTCTTTTAAATTCAAACGGCATATTGGTTGGGATTATCGGGATCCTCGGAATGAGAACTTACTCACCTTTGAATTTTCCTTTCAGTATCGTCGCGTAAATCAAATTGTTCATCAATTTTCTAACCACCAAACGCGTACCGTTGCACAGTTTTGGTTGGTTTATGTTTCGAAGCAGATTACTACGGAGCCGACCTTTAGGCGTAAATTATGCGGTGGTAAGCCAGGCACATCCAAGGAGTTTAAAAATTCAATTGGATAGTTGGTGGCTTCATCTTCATTTGTGACCCAGTCAATAGATTTGAATGAATGCATTGTTCCAATGATATTATTTTGAATTATTTAGTTGAGGTCATCTACATCTTTATTCTTAGCCGCTAAAATTGCTCGGTCATTCATTATTTTTGTAGTTAGAAATAATGTTTGGCAATACATTGTTGATAAGTTCGTCTTTTGATATCAATCCGTTCGATTCATCGACAGGTACTTGATACTCACCTTTCAAATGATTTCTCATTTGGATATTAAATTAATATAATCTTCTCCTTGCCAAAACATCAGCGGGTATTGCAATGCGTCATATGATCGATGTGTTTCAGATATTTGTTTCAGTTGGCCAGTAACGCGACGTGTAAGCACAATATTGCGTGTTTCCAATTGTTCACCAACAATCAGGATGGCAACTTCATCTATTTTTGGAGCGTTAAATGTGCGTTGGTGTGTTCCAGATGGTCGTTTATCTGCTTTGATGACAACTTTATAGTCATCATTCATCAGTCCCTCGTAAACAACCGTAAACGTAACAGTTGCTGCAAGTCTTGAAGAATTACTAGCTTCATTCCTGCATTGATTCCTAGACGTCGATCAAGTTTTTCTTCCATGTTGCCCATGAAATATATTTGTAGAAATTTATTCTGTGCATCTTCGAGCGGTAGTAATGATCAATTGGTTGGTGAATCTGTCCTTGTATCTACAAAATAAAAGCCAGTCAGTAGCAACTGAGTAATAAACACTTTTTTCGGTGTGAAATAAGGGTTCAGAATTAGCAAAAATAAATATCTTAAATGTCGGATTAAATCCTCGTTCTTAGATAATATCTGCCCCAAATGACGTCATTTGGAACCAACCATTATATTTTTGAGTGTTTGCAAGAAAGTGGCGTGATTCTGGTGTTTTGTCACATAGCAATGAATACAATGGCTCAGGTGGCGGAGTCAACAATGGTAATTTCACTTTACCAGTAATGCAGCATAATCCGGGCGTTTCTCCGGGAAACTTTAATGCACCATAATACTCGCAAACAACGTTCATTTGCCCAATGCCAACGCTGGGATGCAAGCTGTAATCATTGCTGCAATCGTATCGAAACGCTGCTCGATTCAAATCTCTGCGTCGCAAGTTATCTATTTGTTAACCTCTGTTGTTCGCTCGACGATTTTGCATTGCCAACCGAGTCATTTCACGGGCTGCCTCAATTTGCTCTTGTGATCGAGAAAACACGAAGTCGAGCCATACTAACGCGGCGCTGTTCACGTGCAATTTCTTGTTCTTCTTCAGTCCTTTCATTTGCAGTGTTTCGTATCCTTCTTGCAATACGGCTTTGTTGGGAAAGATTCGATCGTCTTGGACGCGGCATTAAAATAGACTTCACTTCAACTCACCTACAGTTTTATTTCAAAACTCAAACTTTCAACCATTAATTCATGGACAAAATTACTTAGCTGGTTGAGATGCGTTTTGTTATTCCAAGTCTGATGCGTTTTTGTTAATAGTTAATCGAACGTAGTTTGGCTTTGTTCAACCCAATGAAAGTTAAACATATCTGACATACATCTATATTGACATATGTACATGTCGACTCAATGTGACTACCCACCAATTTTCAGTCATATCGGTCAGCCGTTCTTGAGTTATAAATGAGGTAACTAACATGACCTAAAGGAACTAAATTTAATAGTTCAAACGAATAAACCCCTGTTGAATCATCAACACAAGTAAGTTTATGCATTGTTTATACATTGATGACGGCAGTTGATGATTTATATTTCCTGGATGCCCCTGGTGGAACTGATAAGAGCTTTCTCATGTCAGTAGTATTAGCCACTGTTCGTTCGAGATCCAACACTGCGGTTGCAGTTGCTTCTTCTGGAATACCAGCCACATTGTTAGAAGTATGCAGTACGGGTACAGAATATTTCAAATCAATTGATTGTGTAACAAATGAGATGAAGGCACTAACTATAAAATTGAATATTTAAACTCCTTGGATGTGCCAGGCTTACCACCGCAAAAAAAGGTTGGATCCGTAATAATCTTGCTTCGAAACATAAACCAACCAAAACTACTATACAACGGAACGCGTTTGGTGATAAGGAATAATCTGATTTACTACGCGACGATACTCAAAGGAAAATTCGATGGTGAGGAAGTTCTCATTCCAAAATCCCTATGATCCTAACCGACATGCCGTTTGAGTTTAAATGACTTCGATTTCTGATCCGTCTTGCATTCGCCATGACCATAAACAAATCACGAGGCCAATCCTTAAAAGGTCTGAATCTATAAAATAAATATTTCCCCATGGTCCATTATATGTATGTGGCAAGTCCATGGGTCGAAAGACCATCTGCGTTATTTATTCTTGCTCCTGATAATAAAACGAAAAATGTCGTCTATTACAAGGTGCTTCAATAAAAAGTAAAACAGAGGCACTAGAATACATGGCCATCAAAGAATCCTTAAAATACTTCCTTTTTATACCCGTACTCGAAGAATAAAAGAAAAGGGTATAAGAACTAGAGTATACTGAGCATACTTTCCATACTGATGCTATATCTCACTCCTAGAGAAATGTTTTAAAATTTCGCCCCGCCCACTTCCGCCCACAAAAAGGGCGCACATATGTGGCGTCCACAATTTTGAAGATAGCAGAAAACGAAAAATGCAGAATCATAGAGAAAGACCATATCTATCAGAAGCCCAAATCTGAATTGGAGCTGCCACGATAGAGAAAACCATTTTGAGAAACATCATTCCCTCTCTTTCGCACTCACACAAAAACGAGTCGATTTGGTTTTTCGTACAAATGAACGCCTGGATCTCAGAGACTATAAAGCTAGGTACACACGATGCAAACAATTTGCAGTAAGTTGAAAATAATTTGCAGCAAATGTTTGCACAAATGTTTACACCTATGCAAATATTGCAATATTGTTTTCATTTTTTGTTTGCAGTGCTTGCAAGTGACACTCATTTGCAAGTTTCGTTTGTTTTGTGAGAGTCAAGGAATAACGACGTGTTTATATTATTATTATTATTATTATGTCGGCACAAAAATCGAGAATTGCTGCTATTACTATATTAGCAATTTTAATTAAACGTAAAAAAATGAGAAGATTAGAGTCTGCAAAAAAAAGAAAGTGTTGGGTGAAAGAGTGGATTTCCAAAAGAGATGAAAAAGGAGTGCATCAGAACCTTCTCTAAAAGAGCGACAAAATGGCGATGAAACAAACTATTACAATTTTTTCGCATGTCAGTCAGTGATTTCAATTTTTTTATTAGAAAAAGTAAAAAAACTACATAACTAAACAAGACACTGTAATGCGTCCTGCGATTCCACCAAATGAGCGATTAGCCCTGACATTGCGTTTTTTATGTATTAAATATAATAAACATTTTTATGAACTTTTAATTAATATGTTTATTGATGTAATTTAATTTTTTACAGGGGATTCATATCATTCTCTGATGTTACTCTTTCGCATTCCTGTGAGTACGGTTGCAAGCATTGTGCCGGAGTGTTGTCGAGCTGTATATGAATGCCTGAAAAGGGAATATGTTAAAGTAAGTATGTAAATTATGTAAGCATTTACTTTTTTACCATCTGAAAAAGCCAAAAACTGGAGAATTGGTAGACGAGTACACGATATTAGGTGTGGAACAAGTAAAAGTTCCCTCGCTATCAATTTCCGATACTTCCAAAATGGCTCTCTGAATTTTTCTGCGAAGCAGAAGTTTATTTTGGTGTGATTTTAACAATCTGAGCTCAGATGCAACGAAATCACCGAACACCTGATGCTCATCCGCTGGCTTATCGAGTGCAGCGCATGCCTTTTTAAAAAGCAGATCTTCGTTTTTAAATTCTATTTCGTCCCGTTTTCTTTTTTTTGCGTTGGAAGTACTTGGTACTTCATCTGTTATTGATGTACTTGGTGCCTCTCCTAGGAATATTGTGTTACCGGCTCTTTCAGTTAGATCCTAAATATATGTGAAAAAGTATGAAATGAAAATGTAAAAAAAAATATTAATATCTTATTCGAATTTTTTAGGTTCCCAATTCTACAAACGAGTGGCTTAAAATTTCATCAGATTTTGAAAGCATTTGGAACTTTCCTCATTGTATCGGTACATTAGATGGAAAACACGTAGTTATGAAAGCTCCGTCTAACAGTGGTAGTACTTACTTCAACTATAAGGGCACGCATAGCGTTGTGCTAATGGTGTTAGCAGATGCAAACTATAAAATAATTTACTTTGATGTAGGAGGAAAAGGAAGAATTTCTGATGGAGGAATTTTTAACGCATGTAGTCTATCATATGCGTTACAAAATGAAAAACTTAATGTTCCTGAGGAGCAGCCACTTCCAGGTCGAGATCTAAAGGTGTCCTATGTACTTGTAGCGGATGATGCATGTGCATTGAAAAGATACATAATGAAACCATATCCATTCAGAAATCAACCAGCTCCAAATCGTGTTTTTAACTACCGTCTTTCCAGAGCAAGAAGAGTGGTAGAAAATGTTTTTGGCATAATGGCAAATAGATTTCGTGTTTTGAGAAAAGCCATTGGAACTTGGGCCAGAAAAGACAATAGATATTGTCTCCGCAATTTGCGCATTACATAACTGGTTGATGGCCAAGAAAGAGTCAAAACAAAAATATGCTCCAAATGGAACATTCGACAATGAAGTTGATGGAGAAGTGGTACCAGGTACTTGGCGCAACAAGTCTGACGTTAGAAGGAAACTGCATACCAATTCAAAAAGTACGCAAAACTCTACTTAAGCAAAAGATATACGTGAAGAATTTAACAATTTTTTTGTTTCGACTGATGGTGAAGTGCCATGGCAATATAAACATATATAAAATAAGTAATTATTACGATATGTTCAATAAATTGTACTACTTACCAAATTTTGAATTTTATAATTATTTCCGTCGCCATTTTTTATAAATTTAAGCGCATCGAAAAACTCCCATTTGCTGGTATAGTTGTCCGATGTACCCTGGCCACTCTTTTTTTTTGCTTCACTCTGCGCACTTCTTGCAAAAATTGAGTACGCAAATGATGAATTTTGTTTTTATTTCTTCATCACTAATGTCTAATTTTTCAGCAATCTCGCGATAAGCATTTTGCTTTTTATACTTATTTTTATAGTCTGCTGACGAGACATCCCATAAAACAGAATAATTTTCGTATAAATTAATTAATTTTATCGTTTTCTCGCGATCCCACATGTTTCTTGCTTGCTGCAATATTGCGACTGAAAGCAAACAACACATGCAAACAAGCAAGCAACTGACGCAACCAAGACAACGGTAAAAAAAAATGTATACAGACGACAAGCAAAAAATATTGCTGCAAAAAAAGTTTGCAAGTTCTTTGTTTGCAGCAAAATGTTTTGCACTCGTGTTTATACGTGCAAATTTGATTGCAGCAATCAACTTGCTGCAAATTGTTTGCATCGTGTGTACCTAGCTTAAGAGCTAGAGCAACCAAACTTTCTGTCCAGACTCCTGTAATACCGAACCAACATTTTGCCACGCCCCTTCCGCCCCTACAAAAAACGAAAGTCCACAAATTTCAAGATAGAAAAAAACCAAAAATGCAGTATTGTAGAGAATGATCATATCTACCAGATCTGGTTCAGATCGGATCATTATTGTGGTCACACTGTTGAAATGAATTTTCAATTATAAAAATAAAAAATTGTCCTTAATAAAATTAAATGTTTGCTCATTTATTACCTCTGAGGCGGAACAAAGTTCGCCGGGTCAGCTAGTAAATATATAAAAATTGAGAGATAAACATGTATAGTGCATTGTCACATGAGGACGGCTGAGCAGAATTGGTTTCAATTTTTATTCAATTTGCCAGGAGAATTTTTTTCGACAAAAATATTTTGGAAGACCCAACCTGCGATTGTGAAAAAAGTGTTTTTTATTTGTTTCTTTTATGGAGGTAGGCGAAGAGGCAATTGTCATAGTTGAACTTTAGTTCTAAACTCGAGATATCTATACTATGAATTTGTAGAAAAAATGGGTGTGTAAGTTTACGAGTGCTAACGGAATTGTACACTGGGCGCAGGAATTTCTGCCAGGCTTGCACTTTGTCAGGCGTGGGACCGAACGATATCGGTCGATCCCACCCGAATGTCTACGTGGGTGTCTGCACTTTTATGCTGCCCTGCGCCGGCGTTGCAGCCAAGCGAGTCAGATTATCATTTTATATCTCTTAACTCTTCGAGTACGGGTATAAAAACATGTAAACAAAATTAATTATGAAATAAATAAAGAATTCTAGTGCCCAACTTTGCTTCGTGTTCGCGACCCGAAAAAAAAGGTGCAATACTCTACCAGCGCGAAGACAACGCCCGCTGCATGAGTCGCGCAATAACAAGTGTAACGTAGAGACAACGCTCGTTGCACCCAGCAATAAAAAAGCATAGTGCGGTCGATACCCACTAACTAATAAGTGCAATACTCATCCAGGGCGGACACAACGCCCGCTGCACGAGTCGCGCAATAACAAGTCTAACGTAGAGACAACGCTCGTTGCATCCAGCATACCCACTAACTAATAAGTGCAATACTCATCCAGCGCGGAGACAACGCCCGCTGCACGAGTCGCGCGACAACAAGTGTAACGTAGAGACAACGCTCGTTTCACCCAACCAAGTAAAACATAAAGTATGGTCGATACCTACTGCCTAATAAGTGCAGCGCGGAAACAAATACAACTGTGCGCGATTTATTTAGCGCGGTCGAGGATACACGCTAAAATCAAGTGAGAGAGTAAGAAAATCAAAACACGAGAGAGGAACGCTGAAGGGCCATCCCTCGCTCATTATAGAAGAAAGCTGAAGGGCCATCCCTCGCCTAAAATTAAATATTAAAATCATCAACAACCAAACTGTTACACCAGAGTGGGCGGCTTTGGCCAGCGACGAAGAAAACAAAATTTTCATAAAATTAATTTGCTTAATTAATCATGTAAGTGAAACTTTTTGTTCAATTTATCGCCTTCAAGAATTTGTTTGCTGGTTAAATTGTTAGTATATCAAAAGAACCTCGTGTCAGGCATACAACTTAGGAATACATATATATACAAAAAAAAAAAAAACGTTAATAGGACATAATTTTGTTTCTAAACTTAAACACGGGCGAGAATTTTGTCATTCTCTCTCTGCCCTTTTATTCAACGGCGAATCTTGAGACCATAACATTACAATGTTGCCGGGCGCAAAAAAATATAATCTGTGTATGAGTAAGTCTGGCACTGACGTGAACGAGCTGCTGACACTGCTGGACAATCTAACACTGACGTCCGACAAAAACCGAAAAAACGTTAAGGAACAAGTAGACAAGAAGGAAGCTACAGGCCATCACTATAGGAGCAGTTAGCTCTGCACTAGAAGTTCAAAGAAGAGACTTTTAACAAAGACTACAAACGGTCACCACCCAGTTGCAGGCCGGAACAATCTCGGTACCCGAGGTCAAGGCCAACGAACCCCCAACTCTCGATATAAAGGTGAGCTGTGATGAGTCACTGGATGCGGTAAAAACACTACCTGAGTTCGATGGAACTTTGGAGCAGTATGTTGCTCCGCGCCAGGCAGCAAAGGCGAGCTCTATGAGAATTATAAGGGTTGTTCTAGGCATTTTCAAGTAGTACTGATAATTCGAAACAAAGTAAGAGGCCCTGACTCCTGGTCTCGTTCAGCATAGTCCTAAATGTTGATGCTATCATTAGGCGCCTTGACTTTACCTAATCGGATAAACGCCCGTTGCACTTGCTAGAGCAGGAACTGGCCACGTTCCGCCAGGGTATCATGACTATCGTCCAGTTTGACGAGGACTTTGAAAAGAAGCTCACCCTTCTTACAAACAAGGCAATCATATCCCAAGACGCCGCACAGGCGCAAACGCTCAATGATAAATATTGGAGCGACGCAATTAGAGTATTTATTTCAGGTCTTAGGAATAATCTCACTGATGTCCAATTTTTGGCAGGACCTAAAGACTTGCCATCAGCTTTGGCCATGGCTCAAGAAACTGAAGCTAACCACGATAGGCATGCATTTGCCGTCAAAATACTCAAGGGCTCTCGACGAAAAAGTCCCAAACCGGACAAATTACAAACAGGGCAGCACAATGAGATCGACCAGTATAAAAAGCAGGGTAAAAATCCATTCCATACGCGGGACCATGGTAACCAGCAATGAAATTCTAATCGAAGCCACGACCAGGTTGAGAAAATGGATGTTGATCTGTCTTCTTCTAAATTCCGCCAGCCCACACATTTTCAAAGACAACACGGGTACAAAGTAGGCTCCCCTGGCTCGACAACGCCTGTCAAGAACCACTAGCAGGGTGAATTTAAGAAACCGACTTGGTCCCAGAGATTCTCTGACCAGAATGTTAATCTATAACCTCGCTCAGGAGAACTCAGACCAATATCAAAGGTTGCATGAACAGCTAGCATCGGAAGCAGTGGCTGATATTGATGATGAAGCCAATGCAGGGTACGTAATTGATACGGTAAATTTTTTAGGGGGGAGTCCCTGCTTACGTTTGTCGAGCGAACAGGGGCGGGGAAAATATAAAAATTCCTCATAGAAAACGGGGCTGCAAAACTCTACATCAAACCCATGAAAGAACTGCAGGGAGTTGTCTCGGTAGAGGCTTCATTCGTTATAAAATCCCGAAATGGCTCTAACAAGGTCAAGCGTAAATGCTTTCTGACCATCTTCGGTGTAAAAAGCTCGAGAGAGAGAGAGAGAGAGAGAGAGAGAGAGAGAGCGCGGGAGAACAGCATAGATGCTGCAGCTGTAGTAGCGAAACAAAGAAGAACACAAAGAGGCGAGAGACCGGCTGCTGCCCTGCGTAAGCATAAGCAATTAAAATATTTATGTACAGTGGGCATTTGAAATAGCAAACATAGGTAGAGTTCTGTTAGGTTGCTCCACCAACTATTATATAAAGATTTTCCGACCAAATATCGGGCTGGAAAACCTGACATAGGGCTTGACGTATTAACTGAAACTGGCGCTAATATTGACTTTGGATCAAAATAACTTAACTTGGCGCCCCAGCGTAAATTTCACAAAATTTAATGCCATTGTAGTACCACCAACGCTAAGAGTGGCTTTCCTCAGCCTTTGCGGAATCAGAAGAAATTCTGCCGATTAACACAGCAATAGTGGCCACGATTAGGACCGAAGACGATGAGGCGGTATATTCAAGAATGTATCCTTTCCCTATAGGGTCCACCGACTTTGTCAACGAAGAAGTCAAGCAGCTATGAAAGAACCAAGTTATTCGCCCATCAAAATCCCCCTACAACATCCCCATTTGGGTTGTAGGAAACCGTCACATAACAATGATTTCCAGGACCTTAAAAGACAGAGAGTTGAACTACGCAACGAATGAGAGAGAGCTCCTAGCCATACTACCTTTACGGGAAAAGTGAAAGAGACAGACCACCAGCCGCTCATATTTGCGGTCTCAGTCAGGAACCCTAACTCCAAGAGAGTCGAAGAGTCTGGAGCATGTTGCAGACGCGCGGCAAAATCTCAACGCCTTGGAAAATGCAAGACCACCGATAAGCCGCTAATTTGCTTTAGAAACCAGATAGTCCTGGAGGAGGCCGATTCCCCATCAAAACATATTCTTGTCTTCTTCCGTGAGAAACCCAGATACATTATCAACTGTGACACGCGGGAAGGGCCGTTTGATACTGTTAGAGAAGTCGTAAAGCCGTACTGCAAAACCATAGTCAATGACATTACTAACGATGGCGAAAAAATTTAAATAGTAACCACTGAACATAACAGGGCGCACAGGGCAGCCCAAAAATATATAAAACCGGTACTGCTCGACCATTACTTCCCGAAGATTGGAAAGATGGCAATAGAAGTGGTTGCTAATTGTCGCATATGTGCAAAGTCTAAGTATAACAGGCACCAAAAAAAACAGGAACTGGGGACCACACCGATGCCTTCGCGGGTAGGTGAGATGGTGCACATAGACATTTTCTCTACGGCTGGGAAATTTTGTTTAAAGGCTGTTGACAAGTTCTCAAAATTCGCTTTGGTACAAACAATTTCTTCCAGCACTATCGCGGATGTCAAACCACCAATCCTGCAGATTGTAAAACTTTTCCCTGAAATTAAATGGATTTACTGCGATAACGAAGCAGCGTTTAATTCAGAAGCCATCCGGTCAACCCTAAAAAAACCAAATTGGTATTGACGTCACAAATGCGCCACCTCTTCTATCTCTATCTCGCTATCTATTCGCACATCAAACGGGCAGGTGAAGCTGTTTCACAGCACAATGGTCAAAAAGTAAAGATGAAGAGTTTATAGTGTAGCGTAGATGATGGGTCATGAACTCTTATAGTTAATAATTTTTTTACCTTTCTTTTTACTAGGGCCCTCATGCAGTATCTCGTCGAAATCATAGCAACGATAGCTCTAGCCAAAGCAACACTGACGGATTACTCTCACGCGGACTACATACCGGTAATTGACGGACGAACAGCAGACTCGACGGATTGAATACGACCTGGTAAACGCGAATAATAGAAAAATAGCCATAAACTCAAAGACCAAAACACAAATGAATGCCCCTACTGAAACTGTTAACCAACTGTTAAAAGTAAACAGAGAAGAGGAAATCAACACTTCTCAAATGTAATGAAACACTTTTAACCCGTAATAGAATATTGAAGCTTGGTCCAGAATATTATGATCGCTGCCACTTTGGCAAGAATAAACCTTATAAATCCAGTCATCATCGATAGCGATGACTTGCAGGCGATTCTGAACAAGGGTTCCACCGAGATCAGCGCAACCTAGCTATTGGGCGTCGCAACAGTAAGGGCTCTAGCTAGTACAGGACTAATAGTTTTTGTAATTGAATAATAAGCTTTTTAATAAGCTTATTTGTAAGAAAATAACTATCTTTCCGGCGACAAGTGGATAGCACTCCAGTTATCCGAAAATATCATAGCGGTATGCGACAGCAAGGTCATCGCCTCAAGTCGCCCGCATCAATGGGACCAGATTCACCAACTTCAACAACGCCCCGAAGATGGTGTCTTGGAAAATATTGGTACGATCGAGGACGGTCAAAACTAATAAATGGGAGTAGTTAACGAGTGCTTACGGAGTTTTACACTGGGCGGAGGAATTTCTGCCAAGATTGCACTTTGTCAGGTGTGGGACCGGACGATCTGGGTCGGTCCCACCCGAATGTTTACATGGGTTTGCTGCCCTACGCCGGCGTCGCGGCCAGCAACAAAGGGGCTCATGGCCGCCGGGTTAGGATAGGATAAGTTTTATATTGACGGCCAAGCGAGTCAGATTATCATTTTATATCCCTTAACTCTTCGAGTACAGGTATGAAAACATGTAAAAAAAATTAATTATGAAATTAATAAAGAATTACTTGAATGCAT